>JAWPHD010008520.1:0-114219 GCA_037043455.1 Cyrtodaria siliqua | reverse complement strand
ACAGAACTTTTTTCCTACTTTCACTTTCGTTATATAATTCATGTAGATAAATCTTATGTGTTGGAAATTATTAGCACGGTTTATGCCTAAATCTGACTGGTACTGTAGTTGTTTTTCTATTAATATCTTTTGAAATGCCAAATTGCAATTCTTCGAATAATTATCGAAATTAGCCAAGGTCGAAGCACATCTTGGATACAATGGCAAACTTGAAGTTCAAAACAAAAACACGCCATTCCGTCACTGATCCTTGGATTCATTCAAAACAAACATGGCATTTTGAAATAAAAACAGATGCACACCTATTCATTACGACATGTGTCGATAGCGTCATGCGTCGATAGTCTCCTTGCTCATCAAACAACGCCATCAAATTGCCATAATCGTTTAATTGCCCTACTTGTTTACAAATTGGTTTGATTGAATCGCCATTGTTTCACTTTACCAAGTGGTAGTGAACGAGAGTGGTTTCATTGGCTGATAAAAAAACATTGGTTATTTGATTGGATAATATGGATACAATACTAGGTCAAGTGTTGCATCATGATTTTTAATTATTGAACAGAATATTACCTACGACACACAGACCGACATACAAAGCGACAACACCATCTCAATAACTGATTTACACACTGATGTGTATTTCACACTGATCTGGCGCGTGACTTACTTCCTGCATAGAGGGGCTCGTTACGGGGGTATTTTTCACACGGTATACGAATTCTAAAGACTGCGCGTCTTCAGTTGAAGATTGGCACCCCAAGCGTTCCTCGGCCATCAAATTCTGATAAACTGTCAAGTGGGAGGGATTAAACAATAACGAACAACACAGGTCAGTTTTATGACACTTATCAGTAATTGCTCGCGGTGAAAGCGACGGGTGGTTAATTGCTACGCAATTATCGGCAAACTTCACAGTCCAGGCAAATTTTTTTGCTAGTGCATAATTGGGTCTGCAAATTCTGATAAATTCATAACGCGAAAGTTGTGACCTGTCAAAATCAGAAAATGATTTTATGCATGACTGATATGCATGCAATGAATATAATACTAAGGTACAATTTATCAAGGTCTTTCTAGTAGCCTTTAAGTGATGAGACGCACTGTTCAGCTACGGAGCATTTGCTGTGTTCAGTTTGATTGGATGGGGAGGGGGTGGGGAGGGGCAGTGCGTGGGCCCTGTTTTCCATATATCTGGGATCACCTGTGTATCGAGTCTATATATTAACAATGTTATCTCACGTGCACAGACACTCAATTAATCAGGCCAAATTGAATTAAAGTATGTGTGGTTCTGGTTTTAGGGGCCCGACTCGTAAACGTTTTATGCCCCCACCACCCCTCTCTTTTTTTTGTAGCATTCTAGGTCTTTTTCCTCCTTCATCGGTTTTAAATTATTTTTAGCTCTACTGGCCAAGGGCCAGCAGAGCTTATGGGATGGCGAGTTGTCCATCGTCCGTCGTTAACTTTTGTCTAGTTAAGACGATAGGGCCTTCATTTTTCATCCGATATTTACCAAACTTTAACAGGTTGTTAATATCAATGAAAGTTGGGACAAGTTCGAAAACCAGCCAGATCGGACCAGTAACAGCGGAGTTATGGCCCTTGATTTAGTTAAAAATGCTATATTGCTATATTTTGCCTCGTTAAGACGATAGGGCCTTCATTTTTCATCCTGTCTTTACCAAACTTTACCACATTGTTAATATCAATGAAAGCTCGGACAAGTTCGAAAACCAGCCAGATCGGACCAGTAACAGCGGAGTTATGGTCCTTGATTTAGTTAAAAATGCTATATTGCTATATTTTTCCTCGTTAAGACGATAGGGCCTTCATTTGTCATCCTATCAATACCAAACTTTACCACATTGTTATTATCAATGGAAGCTCGGACAAGTTTGAAAACCAGCCATATCGGACTAGTAACAGCGGAGTTATGGCCCTTGATTTAGTTCAAAATGCTATATTTTGCCTCGTTAAGACGATAGGGGCTTCATTGTTCATCCGATCTTTACCAAACTTTATCAGATTGTTAATATCAATGAAAGCTCGCACAAGTTCGAAAACCATTCATATCGGACCAGTAACAGCGGAGTTAATGCCCTTGATTTAGTTCAAAATGCTATATTTTGCCTCGTTAAGACGATAGGGGCTTCATTGTTCATCCGATCTTTACCAAACTTTATCAGATTGTTAATGTCAATGAAAGCTTGGTCAGTTCGAAAACCAGCCAGATCGGACCAGTAACAGCGGAGTTATGGCCCTTGATTTTGTTAAAAATGCTATAATTTGCCTAGTCATACGATAGGGCCTTCATTTTGCATCTGATCTTTGCCAAACTTTACCAGATTTTTATGACTTTCTTTTTATATATTAATTTTTGATTTTTTTTTTGATTTTTTTTTTTAATGCTTTTTTTTAATATTTTTTTTTAGCTCTATGTTGGACCAGTCAGACCAGTAACAGAGGAGTTATGGCTCTTGATTTAGTTAAAAATGCTATATTTTGCCTCGTTAATATGGTAGGGCCTTCATTTTTCATCTGATCTTTACCAAACTTTACCAGATTCTTTAGTTATGGTCCTTGATTTAGTCAAAACGCTGTTTTTTGCCCGAAACTTTCAAAAAAAAACGTAAATGGCAGTCACTCGCTTCATTGATGTTATAAGAGCCATGTTAGCTAGTAGAGCGTCCACAGGCCCTCTTGGGCCTCTTGTTAATATCTGTTTGTATCTGACGGTATCAGCCAATATATATTTAAGTTAGTTTATTAGGTTACAAAAGTATCTCATGAAAAATAGACAAAATATAAAATAAAATATTTTTAGAAAATAAAATAATTTCCCTACCTACATAAACTTCTCAGACACGAACATTTGTCAAAGTTGACCATTTAATTACTTTTTTTTTTATTTGAAACGACCGACATCATGACATGCATATTCAAAAGTTGACCTGTTTTTAGCTCGACTGATTAGAGATCAGCAGAGCTTATGCCGTGGTGCGGCTTCTGTCGTCCGTCCGTCCGTCCGTCTGTCTGTCCGTAAACTTTTATTTGTAGCGACTACTCCACTACTGTATGGATATTCATGAAACTTTACAGAAATGTTGCCCATGAAGTCTAGTTGATCCTAGCAAAAATTCATGTTGATGTGAAATCCAAGATGGCCACCACATCTAAAAATAGATTTTTAAAAAATAAGTTTGTAGCGACTACTTCTTGAAAACTATAAGTGATATTGATATGGGACTTTTTCTAAATGATCAGCATGACATGATGTTGATCCTAGTCAAACATTTTTTTGATTCAACGTTAAACATGGCTGCCAGTGGCCAGCTTTGTTTACATAGAGTTATATAGTAAAGACTTGTAGCCACTACTCCTCTGAAACTACTTGACGGATGTTCATGAAACTTCACAGGAATGTTGCTCTTGATTTCTAGTTGATCCTAGAAAAATTTCAGGCTGGCCGGAAATTCAAGATGGTCGCCACGGCTAAAAATAGATTTAAAATAAATAAATTTGTAGCGACTACTTCTTGAAAACTGTAAGTGATATTGATATGGGACGTTTTCTAAAATGATCAGCATGACAAGATGTTGATCCTTAATGAAATTTATTTTGATTCGACATTAAACATGGGCACCAGTGGCCATCTTTATTTACATAGAGTTTGTATAGTAACAATTTGTAGCGACTACTCCTCTGAAACTACTTGACGGATTTTCATGAAACTTCACAGGAATATTGCTCTTGATGTCTAGTTGATCCTAGCACAATTTCAGGTCGGCCCGAAATTCAAGATGGCCACCACGGCTAAACATAGATTTTTAAAAACAAGTTTGTAGCGACTACTTCTTGAAAACTGTAAGTGATATTGATATGGGACTTTTTCTGAAATGATCAGCATGACAAGATGTTGATCCTTGTCAAAAATTATTTTGATTCGACTTTAAACATGGCTGCCAGTGGCCATCTTTGTTTACCTAGAGTTATACAGTAAAACTTCAACTTGTAGCGACTACTTCTCTGAAACTACTTGACAGATTTTTATGAAACTTCACAGGAATGCTGATCTAGCTATCAAAATCTATCAGTAGAGCTTCAAGGTCATTGACCTCTTGTTAATTATTCACCCTTGTCATAAATTATCTAGTACAAAATTAATTGAGATGTCTGTTATATAGAACTGTACTTTAAATTTTGATATGCAAATATATTCAATGTTTAGAGTTCTTGTACACACACAAATGACATAAATTAGTGGGTGTGGAACATCTTGGCAGTATTAAATATATCAGCAGACAGAAAATACAGTACATGTAGGTGTTAATGGGAATTATACTTTGAATACAGAAGGCAATCAGTGTGTTTGTGATTGATTAATATCTATAATTGTCACATTTTGACGGGACAGATTGATGTAGGTGTAGTGACAGAGTACAAAAGTATCAACTATTGGTAAAGATTTCAGCAAAGATTATACGAGTCAGGCAAACTTTAATGCATGCTTGGCGCACTTTATTATGTAAATTGTATAGTTGTATTGATAGTTTTGTTTTGCAACTCATTTATAAATTTTGTGGTTTACAGTCGACATTGTTTGCTTGTTTGTGTTTACAGGTTCGCAGTCGAGAATATAAAAAATGATATTTTTTTATCAATCTATATTTACAGGCATATACAGTAGTGAACAGGACGCAAACATGGCGGATACGTTTCAATAACTTCCAGAAAAGATAAAGCGACAAGATGTCCCAGCATGAACCCGATTATTATTTCAAGCAATATGGCGTACCGACGTCGCCACTGTCCATCAGCATGCTACAACTGGATCCTGCAGACAGAGCTGTTCATATGATAGCAGGTGAGTTTGTCAGTTAGGAATGAGCAAGTGTTTTTTGGCATTTGTAATTTGTATGTTTTTGTTAGCCGGATTGACGTTTTGGTTAAAGTTTTTGTTTTTCCTCATTTCTCAAAAATCCCCCCATTTTACTTGAGATTTTTCAGTTAAAATGTTGAATTCGCAATCCGGCATTCGTACCACCGTTGGTGCTTCACCTGTATTTATGTTGTTGTAAATATTATACATGATTTTATATTTATTTACTCTGCTGAAGGGCAGAGCTTATGGGATGACAAGTTTTCCATCGTGTGTTGTCTTTAACTTTTGCCCTGTTCGGACAAGATCGCCTTCAATTTTCATCAGGTCTTTGCCAAACTTGGCCAGATTGTTGATATCAACGAAAGCTCGGATAAGTTTGAAAACCAACCAGATCGGACCAGTAATACCAGGGTTAAGGTCATTCACTTCTTATATGGCTATAGTAAGTTCAGGGTGTCATTTAGAGGTGATAGGTGGGGATTTTACCCTACTTTCAGGGTTCTCAATAGACTTTGACTGGTCTACCCGGCTATTGTGAATACTTTTACTAGTACTTTAAACAAGTATTGATCAAAATACCCAGCTAATCTGTTCTGAGGGCCGCTTACTTGAAAAGTTAATGACACACCTGAGTAAAGCTCATTTCGTGTGCACTTCATATCTGAGGGCCGCTTACTTGAAAAGTTAATGACACACCTGAGTAAAGCCCATTTCGTGTGCACTTCATATCTCTTGTATGCGTAGAGGATTTCAAAATAACTTGGCCACATTTACTAATCTCTTTGAACTGGAGTGTAAAACCCAAACACCCATGTTGGTATTTTTAAGGTCAAGTTCACATTGAAAGTCTCTAATATGCACATTTACTCATCAAGATGATTTGCAGAATCCAATAACCATGTCCTAATCTTCAAGCCCAAGGTCACTCTGAAGGTCGTTCACTTCTTACCGTAGTGGAGGCACTACTTACCGTAGTGGAGGTATTTCAAAATAACGGCACATTCACTCATCTCATCAGGCTATAGTAAGGCCCATTTCATGTGCGTTGCATAACCCAAGGCGTTTTTGTGTTTGTGTGAGAACTCTTAAATTATAACTCTTACTGCATTTAGGTAAATTTCGCTTAAATAAAATAAATTGGCATAAAAATAGTGCCATCTGTGTTCGTACATAATTACGTCCGTCTGTCTGTCCGCCCAATTTCATGTCTGCCACATGCATGGAAGGATTTCAGAACAACTTGGAAGTCATGCAGACTTTGAATATGTCTTCACTCTTCCCTGTCATTTAGGCCCCTCAGACACACATATTCGCATAACTCTGTATTGCATTTTTTTTAGCAAAATGCCCTAATTTCAGCTTAGAAATTAATTTACATTAAAGTTTAGTGTTAACGTTTTTAACATTCTGCTATCTTCAACACTGCTTATTCCGATTCATTCAAACTTTGCATTTGTCTTCAGTATCATCAAGGTCACTCGCACACAGGTTTCGGAACTCTGTCGTAATTGCATTTTAGCAAAATTATAGTAGGGCTTTTTTAAACTATTTAAGTGGGGCCGAAATCGGCCTCTTCCCAATTTCAAAAAACTCTCTATTTTCCCAATTCTGGTTAAAAAATTACCAATTAAAAAAACATACAAAGAAACAAAACAAAAAAATCTTCTTTTTTTCCTTCAGAAGGTGACATGCTTGTTTGTATGTTAAAATCATTGCTAAATTCAATACTTTTTTGATATTATACCTAAAGCAGACATGTTAATAGATGTTTTTCTCTTAAAAAACACTCCCCTCAGTAACGAAAATAACGCTATATTTTTCTCCAATTTTGACAATGTCGCGCTTCTTTTCCCCAAAATCCGCAGGCCTAGGCCTTTTCCCAATTTTCTCAAAAAAAAGCCCTGTATAGCCATTATAGGCAATACACATTTATTGCCGACGGCGTATTGCCGATAGTGAACTCGCACTGAGTAACGGACAACTGTCCAGTGGGTAAAAAAAACACAAGCTAGAATGCAACTTGTAAATCTTTAGTTTGTAGAATTATGCGATTTGAAAACGTATCAATTTCAAACACAGTAGTCACATTGCAGATTTAATTGCACAGTGCACAAAAGATAGCATGCTGTTTTATTGATCTGTTTTAATTGGAAGATTTATTTTTACATTATACTGGGTACCAACTCATTGAGGGTCACAAGACAATGCTGGGGACCGACTCAGTGAGGAGCGGATTACACACTCAGGATGACATTCCAAAGTTGTGATGTGGCATGAAACCAAATAACCTGTCCAGAGAGTGAGGCAATGTGTTGATTAAAGTATAAATTCATTGATTGCAGCATGGATTTGAACCTATACCGTTATATGTCAATACCGTACAATTTATTGTATTTTGCCAGTATGTACTGTCAATACAAACTATAACCTAGAACCTCGATTAATTGAAAATAAAGATAATGCACAACCACCGACCACCGTCCACCATAGTAAGTGATATATATATTTATTATATTTCTATGGTTGAAAAATCGGGACGTCAACAAAGTGTTGCTGACGTCGACGTCATCCGCCGATAACGTTCAATAAAGCGAATATTTGTTTGCAAAGACGTAATTTAAAATGTAATAAATAGATTATTTAACTGCTGGGATCGATTATTGGGTAATCCTTCACTTGATGGTAGACGTGCTTTGTTTTTTCACTCACTCTAGTGCGCTCGTTCGTGAAAAGAACCGCTCGTGAAGGATTTCCCTATAATCGATCCCAGCAGTTAAATAATCTCTATATAAAAATGTGTAGAATATCAAACAAGGTATTGCAAGCAAAATATTTCATTGAATATTTCAAGGTGTGCCAAAAACCTTTCATGAAACTTCAGAAATGTTGCCCATGATGTCTACTTGATCCTATAAAAAAATCACGATGTGAAAATCAAGATGGCCACCAAAGCTAAAAATAGGTTTTTAGCTCTACTGATCAGAGATCAGCAGAGCTTATGCCATGGTGCGGTGTCCGTCTGTCCGTCTGTCTGTCCGTCCGTAAACTTTTTTTTGTAGCGACTACTCCTCTGAAACTACTGAATCGATTTTCATGAAACTTTACAGAAATGTTGCACATGAAGTCCAGTTGATCCTAGCAAAAATTCATGTTGATATGAAATCCAAGATGGCCGCCAAATCTAAAAATAGATTTTTAAAAAGCAAGTTTGTAGCGACTACGTCTTGAAAACTCTAAGTGATATTGATATGGGACTTTTTCTAAAATTATCAGCATGACATGATGTTGGTCCTTGTCGAAAATCATTTTGATTCGACGTTAAACATGGCTGCCATAGGCCATCTTTGTTTACATGGAGTTATTTAGTAAAAACTTGTAGCGACTACTCCTCTGAAACTACTTGACGGATTTCCATGAAACTTCACAGGAATGTTGCTCTTGATGTCTAAATGATCCTAGCAACATTTCAGGTTGGTCGGGAATTCAAGATGGCCGCCACAGCTAAAAATAGATTTTCAAAAAACAAGTTTGTATTGAGTACTTCTTGAAAACTATAAGTGATATTGATATGGGACTTTTTCTAAAATAATCAGTATGGAATGATGTTGATCCTTGTCGAAAATTATTCTGATGCGACGTTAAACATGGCCGCCAGCGGCCATCTTTGTTTACATAGAGTTATATAATGAAAACTTGTAGCGACTACTCCTCTGAAACTACTTGACGGATTTTCATGAAACTTCATAGGAATGTTGCTCTTGATGTCTAATTGATCCTAGCAAAACTTCAGGTCGGCCGGAAATTCAAGATGGCCGCCACGGCTAAAAATAGATTTTCAAAAAAACAATTTTGTAGCGACTACTTCTTGAAAACTATAAGTGATATTGATATGGGACTTTTTCTAAAATGATCAGCATGACATTATGTTGGTCCTTGTCGAAAATCGTTTTGATTCGATGTTAAACATGGCTGTCAGCGGCCATCTTTGTTTACATAACTCTAGTAAAAAACTTGTAGCGACTACTTCTCTGTAACTACTTGACGGATTTTCATGAAACTTCACAGGAATGTTGCTCTTGATGTCTAATTGATCCTAGCAAAATTTCAGGTCGGCCGGAAATTCAAGATGGCTGCGATGGCTAAAAATAGATTTTCAAAATACAAGTTTGTAGCGCCTACTTCTTGAAAACTATAAGAGATATTGATAAGGGACTTTTTCTAAAATGATCAGCATGACATGATGTTGGTCCTTGTCGAAAATCTTTTTGATTTGACGTTAAACTTGTTTACATAGAGTTATTTAATGAAAACTTGTAGCGACTACTCCTCCGAAACTACTTGACGTATTTTCATGAAACTTCACAGGAATGTTGCTCTTGATGTCTAATTGATCCTAGCAAAATTTCAGATCTGGCAGAAATTCAAGATAGCCGCCACAGCTAAAAATAGATTTAAAAAAATAAGTTTGTAGCGACTACTTCTTACAAACTATAAGTGATATTGATATCGGACTTTTTCTAAAATGATCAGCATGACATGATGGTTATTCGAGTCGAACATTATTTTGATTCGACGTTAAACATGGCTGCCAGTGGCCATCTTTGTTTACATAGAGTTATATAATGAAAACTTGTAGTGACTACTCCTCTGAAACTACTTGATGGATTTTCATGAAACTTCACACGAATGTTGCTCTTGATGTCTAATTGATCTTAGCAGAATTTCAGGTTGGCCGGAAATTCAAGATGGCCGCCATGGCTAAAAATAGATTTTTAAAAAATAAGTTTGTAGCGACTACTTCTTGAAAACTATAAGAGATATTGATATGGGACTTTTTCTAAAATGATCAGCATGACATTAGGGTTATCCGAGTCGAACATTATTTTGATTCAATGTTAAACATGGCTGTCAGCGCCCATCTTTGTTTACATAGAGTTATATAATGAAAAATTGTAGCGACTACTCCTCTGAAACTACTTGACGGATTTTCATGAAACTTCACAGGAATGTTGCTCTTGATGTCTTATTGATCCTAGCAAAATTTTAGGTCGGCCGGAAATTCAAGATGGCCTCCACAGCTAAAAATAATTTTTCAAAAAACAAGTTTGTAGCGACTACTTCCTGAAATCAAATTCAATCAGTAGAGCTTCAAGGTCATTGACCTATTGTTCATTTTATCTTTACCGAACTTTAATAGATTGTTAATATCAATGAAAGCTCGAAAACAAGCTATATCGCACCCGTAACAGCAGAGTTTTGGCCCTTGATTTAGTTAAAAATGCTATATTTTTCCTCGTTAAGTCGATAGGGCCTTCATTTTTTATATGATCATTACCAAACTTTACCAGATTGCTAATGTGGATGAAAGCTCGGACAAGTTCGAAAACCAGCCATATCGGACAAGTAACAGCGGAGTTACGGTCCCCCCTGATTTAGTTAAAAATGCTATATTTTGCTTCGTTAAGCATCCACCCCCCCTCTTGGGCCTTTTTTTTTATATTTTTACATATTTCTGTGTTGTTTTGGTAAATGTTTACACATATAGCTATGTTCCCCCTCCCCCCCCCCCCCCCCCTACTAGATATAAACGTGACCATAAAAAGGTTGTTGGGCTTCCAACATGTTTTTTTTGCAAGTCACCTTTTGAGAAATAAAGACATCTCTAGTTGATATAGATTATGCAGAAAAGCTATTGCATGCAACACACCTTTTGAATTAAAGTAAATCCGTATAATTATTGAATATGTGTTATTTAACATTTAAAGGCTTTTAAAGTGATATACATAATGCCACCCACACTCACTGCATCATTGGTTGGATGATCGGAGCAGTAGACAGAGACTAAAGGAATTTGGGGTGGGTGTGAGGCGTAAAGGACTGGTGATATTCTCCACCACAACAAAGTTATACTAAAGCTAGCAAAACAGATCTCCTTCAACTTTTTAATATTTTTTCAGAAATGTTCATCTCAAAACAATTTGCAAACAAAAAGCACCCATTCATTATGTTGTCAGGTTGTTAATTTTTGTCTAATCACCTATTTTAAGAATCACATGTACATGCACTCTAAATTTGATGGTTGTTTGGTTGAATTTTGTTTTATTTTCAGCACATTTTAGGCTATATATGACAGTTATTTTTTTCCACGCCATTTTTCCTGGGTTAGAGTCCGTAAAAATAGACACTTTCTCTCTTACAAGTCGTGCTACCAGTGGGTTTCGAACCTCTGAATTTGAACTTTTGTTGTTATCAATGAATTTGAATATTTATCTTTATCCATGACGTATTGAATGCGAGTATAATCATATACTATATAATTATTGCCAACACAATATTAGTGATTTCTCCATACTTGAGTTAAAATTATCCAATTATAAACATAATAGGTATACATTTCAATCAGTTTTGCGAAGTGATTGATTTTATTGATCTTATCTCCTATGTAGATGTTCCTTAACACTACAAAGAACAGGTGAGATCACCAACCCATTATACTTTCTGTTTTCGTAACCTCACACGACATACATATCTTTTGATTTAAATGTCTTTTCCAAGTATATTTTTTTTTTCATCAAATACATTTTTGTTAGATTATGTAGTCGAGAGGTATTTGCATATTATAGCATTTAAAGCACAGGGGTTATATTTAAATATTCTAAGTATAGGATCACGGCTATGAAGAGAAATCTTCACCATTAAGAAACTAAAAGGGAGGGAGTGTGTAGCGACCGACCGCGGTTTCTTAATGGTGAAGATTTCTCTTCATAGACTCTATCCGACTTTGTGTTTACCATAGGTTTATCAATAATGTCTATATAGGTCATGCTCTAATCTGTGAAGAGCGCAGGTATACATTCTTCATGAATAAATTTAGCGAGTATTTGAAAGTTTGTCAGTATTTGTAATTCTTAGCCATCTGATAGGTTTAAAAAGTAGTGTAAACACAAAGACCAAGCAGGTTCTAGCAGGACATGAATTGTTGGAAGACATGATCATTTATTGAGTTTTTTAAAGCCAGTCCCTTAGAAATAGAGAAGGAGCCATGCAGTCATGGATACTTTCTAATAGATTCTTCTTGTTCTAACTGTGGCTAAATGTAGAGAATGTGCCACACATGGGGGAGGTTGTGAGGTCGATTCCTGGCAAGAACACACCAAAGACTTCGTACCAATGGTACTAGTAGCTCCCTTACTTGATATTATAAAGGATAGTGATGGGTCTGGTTGGCTCGGTGTCCGTGTACTGTGACCGGGTGGGGAATCATGTCATGTGCCTATGGCGTTGTATTCCATTGTAGCAGCACTATAAAGTTGAGCATTGATTTCACTTCTACAAGTAGATACCGTCGCGATTTCACCGAAAGATTGTTAAGAGCAACGTTAAACCTCATACATACATCCATTCATTCAATGGAAAAAGTAGTAGAAGTTTCAGATTTAACACAGTTATGTACATGTACTCTGATTATGTTTTTTCACAATTTTGAAGAAGCAGTTTGATCCCTTGCTATGTAAATGATTTATGATGGGCAACAGAATTGGGGTAAACCCCATGTTTTTTGGCATTGGGAACAGTCGGAAGAAATAGTGCTTATAATATAATTATACTGAAAGGAAAAAGAAACACGACACTTGAATTTCCGCTATATATTGTATGTACAATATGCTGCTAATCGAATGGTACATGGTTACGTAAGAATGTTTCCTTTCGGAAAAAAGACTAAAACAACACCTACCACAGCAAATAGTATTCCTGCAAAGTTTCATTATTGACAGAGTATGCGTTTGGTACAAACTTGGGATGCAACATTTTGCAAACTCTTTACATTAAATACAGTACTGAACTGGCTCAGTTTTTCAAAGAGGAACTTCATCATTTATGAATTTCTTGTTACAGTGTGTACTTGATTAAAATGTCTACAACATCACAGTTGTGTCCTTTCTTTAACTAACTGCAACTTTTTTTTTACTAAACATCTTGGGATTTCCTTTGAATATATATGGAATTAAGTGTGCAGTATATACAATATATAGGTGAAATTCCCGTGTCACGTTTCTTTTTCGTTTCAGTATAGTCAGGTAATCTGAAAGAAATTGACTGTGATGTTGAGGCATTTCACCATCAACCTGAGAGCCTTATTTTGGTTTAAATCGTACACAATCTGGTTTTAAAAAAATATAATAAAATGTTTAATCAACCTTGGTTATTCCATTGAAAACAAATCCAGCTTGTTAGTGGTTTCACTCAAATTATTTTGTTATAACTGAAAATAATGGTTGAATCAATTGTATATGCCAGTACGTTAAACATATATCAATATGAGTGAGTGCATATAAAGTCTTGCAAAGTTAGCACTCCAGTTTGTACATCATTATTTCAATATGAGTGAGTGCATATAAAAGTATCTCTAGGCTATCACTCCAGTTTGAATATATCATTGTGAGTGAGTGCATATAAACGTCTTCACTAGGCGAGCACTCCAGTTTGAATATATATCATATGAGTGAGTGCATATAAAAGTCTCACTAGACAAGCCCTCTAGAATATATATCGATATGAATGAGTAAAAGTCTCACTAGGCTAGCACTCCAGTTTGAATACATATCAGTATGAGTGAGTGCTTATAAAAGTCTCACTAGGCTAGCACGCAAGTTTAAATATATATCAATATGAGTGAGTGCATATAAAAGTCTCATAAGGCTAGCACTCCAGTTTGAAAATATATCAATATGAGTGAGTGCATATAAAAGTATCACTAGGCAAGCACTCCAGTTTGAATATATATCAGTATGAGTGAGTGCATATAAAAGACTCACTAGGCTAGCACGCAAGTTTAAATATATATCAGTATGAGTGAGTGCATATAAAAGTCTCATAAGGCTAGCACTCCAGTTTGAAAATATATCAATATGAGTGAATGCATATAACAGTCTCACTAGGCTATCACTCCAGTTTGAATATATATCAATATGATTGAGTGCTTGTGAAAATCTCGCTAGGCTAGCACTCCAGTTTTAATATATATCTATATGAGTGAGTGCATAATTATTATAAAAGTCTCGCTAGGCTAGCAGCCAGACAAGTTTGAAAATATACTAAAATGAGTGAGTGAATATAAATGTCACTCTAGGCTAGCACTTCAATTGAATATATATCATTATTGATTGAGTGCATATAAAAGTCTCTCTGGGCTAGCACTCCAGTTGATTGAGTGCATATAAAAGTCTCTCTGAGCTAGCACTCCAGTTTGAATATATATCTGTATGAGTGAGCATGTGAGTATATAAAAGTCTCCCTTGGCCAGTACTCCAGTTTCTCCTATGGGCAGAATATCAAAATGTTACTATCCAGGTTACTTTCATAATCCAGACTGGCATGCTCGCATAGATTGAAAGAAATAATAAGAACACTTTGTATACAATGTAAGAAATCAATTATTTACTAAATGCGTAGTTGGCATCAAAAGCAGACTGTGTATCGGACCATGTTTTTATTTTCTGTTTAAACAGCTGTCAAATGATCTGAGTTTTATCCCTTTTATATACGGAGAGGAGCATTAAAGTTATGTCCCTTCTCATATGCTTGCCTTTAAAGAGACACATGGCAATCTTGAAGTAGAATCCGTTTTACTTCTGACAGTATAATTTGAAATTTTAAGGTAATCAAAATTGGAACTTCAAGTTTTCTTTTGTTTAAATATATTAATAATTATTGCTGCAATATACATGTACCGTAAAATCCCTATTAAATGCCGCCGGTGGGGGGCATTATATTTTGCAAAAGAGGGCATTTATTTGAGGTTATTATTTCTTTAAATTTATATTTTCCCTGTTTGGCTATATTTCCCTATGGATTATCTCTCCAGTACTAAATTCAATGTTGTTTAACAAGTCACCAACTCATAGGTTAATTAGGGCTGCCCCAGAGAGAGGGGACCGAGACATAGGAATCCGAGAGCCTACCCGTACTGAGCACATTGAAGAACCGTTAGGAAGACATGCTCTTACAAACAAATAGATTCATACTGTTCTTCAATTTGCTCAGAGAAAAGACTCCATGCACGGGACCATCATCCATTTTACGTCCCCAACCAAAGCGTCTCCGTGGCCGAATGATTAACGACGTTGCGTTGTAAACCTTCGCCTCTCACTGCTGCGGGTTCGAATCCCACTGGGAGCTCGACTTGTGAGGAAGTGTCGATTCTTACAGTGGCGGGAGGTGTACAGTACTGGTTCTACCCAGGGAAAGTGGGTGGTCTGTACACAATATCAAAACGTGTCTGTTAACTTGAATTAACTTGAATTTCTGTGGTTATTTCTATGGTAGAAGTGAAATATACATAACCTTAAACATTTTAAGGTAGGTGTTCTTTGCGCATGTGTAATCTAAATATTTATAGTCGCCCATTAACATGTTAGGCCAGAATAGAATGTTTACTATTCAATAGAAAGAGTCATGTACATTTTATTTTACTTATTTGTTCATTTTTGAAAAGGAAAAAGGTCATTGACCAGTTATTATAATAATGTATGTCCTTGTTTATTACTTGATCATCCTACTGGAATAATTGTTTACTGGACCCCCATGGTTGTATGTCATTTAATACTTGTTAAATTAGCCCCTCAAGTCATTTAATAGATATTAATTGACCCCTCTGGAGGTTAAATGATCCTTATTGTACAGGTAATCAGATTATCTTACAATCTATTATATATATCAGGTATCCTATTATATGTTTACACCTTCTTAGGCAAATCAATATATTTATAAATATTTATGGTTCAAATTCCATTTATGCTTGATCAGGGCCTACACAGGTGTTTTCCAATTCCATTTAAAACCAGCTGTGACACTTGAGATCTCCCCTGTGCTATAAATAGCCCATGTTCATTGAGCATGACCAATATGCCATTTACAGTCACATTTCAACACTGTTGATATTATACTAGCCTAAAGGATCTGGGAGTTGTATTTTTCGACATAGATGTATAAACATGTACAGCTGTTGCGTTTAACAGCCTTTGAGCAATTAATGTGAAGTTTCACAAATGTCAGCTTTTGGCTGTACCTGGATAAAATTTACCTGAGCGGCTTACGACTTTAAAAGAAGGCAAAAGTTGATAGTACTTTGAAGTATTCTTTGTAAGGAGATAAGTCGAATTTTTATTTTGTCAAACGCTTGTGCCATCAGCTTTATAATTTGTGTCTGTCGTAGATGAGTGAATCTCGTTGTATCTTCACACTGTACCTGTACAAGGATTCGTTGACAGGTACAACAAAGTAGGTGAGGAGCTTCATAATCTCCTACGTGATCTTGATTTAGTAAAGGTGTCGGATTTTCAGGTGTCGTTTTTGCATCTTGAATGTCATATGGTAGAGAAAAAAAGCTAGTGCATGTGAAAATGTGTCCAAAGTGTGTTTGATTCTTCTGGATTAACTGTTCGGATTTAAAATCGGAGAATGGATCCTTACAACTTCTTCGATCCCGCGGCTGCGCCCCCATCTCCCAAAGCTTTCGTTCAGTACGAGGAAAACAGAAGAAAAGAAACAGGTGCATATTTTTTGAGTGGAACTTTTTGATGCTTATATTTTCTGTATTTTTATGCGTTATTTGACTGCTATAAATTTAAATAATGATACCATTTGCTTCATGCCTGAATATTTTTTAACTTGTGAACATGAAAGTTAAATACCTACACAAAGATTGCTGAATTGTAAAAAAAATACTTATAATATCATTTCACTAGCCAAATGCTAAGCATACATATCAGTTGTTACAATTTAATAACATTTAGTTTATGTTTATTTTATGATTAGACATGTATTTGCTAAGGCCTCACTTTTCGTTTAACAAAAATATCCGCTTATGTTTACTATCTCTTATTGATTGATTACTTGCAGTTATATCATGCCTTTGTTGGTTTCTTAAGATCAACACAAAACTTATGTAAGTAATCTCTTGAAAGGGTCTGATAGCATACTTAGATGTAACGTATAGGTAATGTTTGCCACTTTATTGTAGGGAGACACTGCAGGCCTGTAGGTAAGGTCATGCTGTTTAAGGAGGTATAGTAGACTAACGAGTTTTGAAAAAAAAAAAATTGTTTTTCACTCTTGGGTACAAGCACATTTTTGAGGCTTATAATTATATAGCCAGTGTATTTCTATGTATATTGAAAGTAGTGTTGGGAATCGGCTGAAAATTCATGATCGATCATCAGAATATTTAACCGACCGATGATCGATCATTAATCGATTAGACATGGCTGCTATAAAAGACAAGTGTAAGCCGTTTTCAGACTATAATGAAGAAAAGAATCACATTTCAAGTATGTTCTCGTGATAAAGGAACTGAATGAAACTGACCAACATATATTTTAAAAAATAAGTTGTGATACCCACTATAAATATGTGATTACTTGTTGAAATATTTTTTTGTATATTTTAGTACAAGAGAATGAAATAAGCCAAATTTTGGACAACCGAGTAAAGTCGATCATGAAAAATTGTAATCGATTAATCAGATCAAAGGCATAATTGATCGATGATCGATCAAATCGATTAATCGGAACGACACTAATTGAAAGTGTATCCTATAATGTACATGGTGCCTGGGTGCGTTCAAGTTACACTTTCAGCGATCCTAACATTTTAGCGCATGTGTTGAGACCATTTTTCCGTGACCTAAAACGTAATTTCCATTATGAATAACTACCAAATGCAGTCTGCGGTTGTTTCCTTCCCTGTATAGTCAGAACTGTCTCAGTAACCAATAAATACTGCATGTCTAGGAAATCAATGGAGCAGTTCAGCTTGGCATCATCCATGTATGGAAATTTTACTGAAGAATCTTGAAAGTAACCGACAAGTTGGGGTTGCACCAAATAAGATACTACGAGTAAAATGAATAAATGTGTAGAACTGAGAAAATATGTTTTGTCTGTATTAACAGAATAGTGTCAGAGAAAAACATATGAAGGATGGCATATTCCATGTTGGTATCTTAACATAAAATATCAACACAAACAGCCATGTACAATAACCCTTAAAGTCATACTTCTTTTTGTTTCAAATGTTTGCTATAATATATATGTATTGTGTACATGTTTTGAAATGTTATTATTATTATTCTGTGCCTCATTAGGCCTGACCATCATCCATAAATATCTGACTGGTTCTTAAACAGTGGTTGTCACCTGCCCTATTGTTTATTCAGAAATGATATGTTTATATGTCTAATTACCTCAATAAAAATATTTTTAATCTAGATTATTGGTTTTTTGATTGATCGTAATTAACTGGAGGTTTGATTTAAATGAGACCATAATTTGTGATTATCTTGAATCATCAGGTCATGTTATATGGTAGCTGATGGAGAGCAGTCAGGGTTCTACACAGAAATATTTCGCTTATATTATATATAAGCGCTTCAGGGCTGTGGTCTCATGCAAGGTCATTCGAAACACAAATATGTTCCAAAGAATCATTATGTACATGTATACTGAATTTGAAATTGTCTATTTTGAAAATGTATTGAGAATAAGTTATCATTTCTGATAGTAAATAAAAAATTTGTAAGTCAGTTTGGTTTGTTAACTATTTTTCTAAGAGCATATGCCATTTTGGAATTCAAGCATGGCATAGAAAAGTTTCTTTGTAACTGGCATGATATTGGGAAGGACACCATTCCTCAAAATGTCCTTTAAACTGAAATTTGATAATGATTTAAGTCTTACTTTTTATCTGTTTCATAGCACAAGAGCACCATGGAGAATTGCCAGATTATGGTTGATTTAGACACAATTTTGTCAATTTATATATTTTCTTATGACAATTTTGTGAAAACATTCCAACAACCTAAACCTGGAGGTCAGTGCCCGGTTTCATTGTTTAGTCTTGGTGAGTTTTAGTTGTATTAAATCTTAATTTTTGTATTTTCAGATCAGAGAGATGCTGTACAAAAGAAAACATTCACAAAATGGGTCAACAAGCATTTACTTAAGGTAAGCTCCCGATATAATTATAAATCCTAATATTGCAAGGGAGGAATTTTACATTCCGGAACAGCCATCAGTTTACATTTTTGAGTATATGTCATTTTAAAGAAATGCTTGCAAAAAAGGACTGTATGGATATATAGTACATGTAAATGAGATTTGTAATACAAAACTCTTGATACAAAATCAAGTAAAACATTTCTTTCGATCTGCTAGTTTTTGAGATAATGTTTCAGACTGGTAAACTAGTGATTACGGTATGTAAGGCTAAACAACAGATCAAAAACTTGAAATTCCTGTAAACATAGGTTGATAGAATTTTGCTCAAAAAGACATTTTATGCAAAAGGTATATCTATACGAGCTTCATATGGAGAGACATTTAAACAAATTATGTCATTTCCCTTTGTTTTTGAAAGTTGCCATCGTGCACTAATGTGCTGTCTTTTATATGACATAACGACTGTGGTCAGTCGGGTGTTTTTCTTGTAATTGTGACAGACATATCCGCTGAATATTGTATTTGGAGAAGATCATATCTGCCAATATTGAAGAAATGTCCTTGGGCAGTAGAAGACCTCTAGATTATGATGTAAAGATTGCACTGACACTAAGTTTGTTTGAAGGTTCAATTAGAATTATGTCAATATAATTTACGTTTGGGAAGGCCTTAATTTATTGCCTGAACCTCCAGGTGACTAGTGATTGACATCTGGTGTCATTGTTTCACACAAGTAGTTTCACTTAAGATACCAATTAGATGTAAAATGGACATCAATCAGGCAATTAGCACGAGACGAGTCGATGACCATATTACCTCTATTGACATACAGGACATATCACAAGACTTGACATATGTGCACTATTGACAGGTTACGAATGTGCGATATGTTTTATGTTGACCACTACCCTACATGCCTTTAAGGCACACCTCTTCTCATCTTCCCCCGAGCTCACCGCTGTGGGTTCGAGTCCTCATGGGACCAGGAATCTTCATGTTAGTTAAATATGAACGGAACGTCGGTGGTTCTACCCAGGTACCCAATGGAAGCTGGAAAGTCGCCATATGACATTATCTGTTGGTGCGCCTATAAAATTCATTTCAGTTTAATTAATTTTTCATCATCTTCCAGATGAATGTTTAGGTCCTGGTTCAGTGTATTGTATTATGTTTGTAGAACATGAATGTTTTGGTCATTTGACTAGTTTGCGAACCACTCTTCAGTAATTTAATGAAAAACTAAAGTATTTTTTCTTTCACCATCTTCTGACAACTCGTTCGTCGGAGGTGGGGTGTAAACCGGTCAATAACGATTCAAAATCTTCTGCCAAATTGAAACATTTAATTTCATATACAACAGAAGTTTCTGTAATTTTACAAAGCTCGGGAGTAAATATTGTCTCGACTCTTTGTTTGAATTACTTGTGAAGGTTTTAGATAGAGTTTCAGTTCTAAGGTTGATTATATTTTGATATTCTCATAAAACATTCAATCTCACCATTGTTTAGAAGAGATTTTTAGATTGAAAATCGTTTATGTTGGGTCAAAATGGTTTGGGATGTTAGGTGTTGGGTCAAAATGGTTTGGGATGTTAGGTGTTTGGTCAAAATGGTTTGGGATGTTAGGTGTTGGGTCAAAATGGTTTGGGATGTTAGGTGTTGGGTCAAAATGGTTTGGGATGTTAGGTGTTGGGTCAAAATGGTTTGGGATGTTAGGAAGCTTCTTTATACTATAAAGGGACACACGGCAGTCTTGATTAGTTTTTAAACTCGTGACGTCAAGTATTTATTTAATGCTAGCATGTTTAAAGTAAGAAAAACCGATACTAGGTTATTAATCGTGGTGCTACTTTTAATGCTTTATAAATACTTCAGGATTGTCAGGTATCCCTTTAAACACTCCATACTGTGTACTTACACTCTCGTAAATACTTAATATTGCTATATGGAGACTTGTCACTGTTGCAACCTTATATGGGAAAAAGTTCTCAAACCGCTCTTGCGTACACATACCTGGAAAATTATAATTTCGCCTTATTAAAAATTCCCTTTACTCAAAATCAATATTTGAATTAAAATTCTGAGTGAACATCGTCTTATGAGCGAAATACGAACTAGTTCTCAAGGTCCTGTTCAGTTCACTGTGTGTCGACTATCTATTTTGTTGATGATTTATGCGCAGTCATTCAAATTGCGAGTCTTTTCTGCTTGACTTTTCACATATGATAAAAGGAATCAAAAGTAGTATTTGTCACTAAATGGTTATCTTGATATGAAAATAATATCTTCATCCCAGACATGGATGATAAATGAGGATATATGACTACTGTCAGTGTGTCCCAATACCAAGAGGATAATATATATATTTTTGTCGTCTATAGACGAGACGTTTTTCTGTTTTGTCAGCATAAGGTTTCTGGTGTCAGTAACTTGTATTTTGCGGAAAAAGACTACTCAACGGGAAGCTGGCTTGTGATATCACACTAAAATATATATTTATAAAACGAATATGTTTCCTGTCATGTATTTTTCCTTTCATCAATGCTGAGAGCATTGACTGTACAGGGCTTTCCATTTCCTTTTGAGTTACAGGGATCATTTTAAAAGTAGGGAGGTGGTTTATAGTTCTTCCTGTTGTTATTGTATAGGGGACTGCTAAATGTAGGTGAGCTTACCAAGTAGGAAGGTAAATCACCCGCCTACCTGCTATTAACCCTTAACCCGCTACATATATATAATGGACTGTTCTTTCTTTGAATTAAGACCATTCCATTGTTGTGACAAAGGGGTGTTTTGGGGGAAATGACTGATCAGCAGCCAGACATTGTAAACCCTGATCAGCCTGCGAGTAGGTGATTTGTAGTTCTTCCTCTTGTTGTTGTATAGGGGACTGCTAAATGTAGCCAGTGAACTTACCAAGTAGGAGGGTAAATCACCCGCCTAGTGGAGCGCTGTGGTCTAGTGGTAGACCGTTGGACCCATGATCAAAAAGTCGTGGGTTCGATTCCCGTCATTGCCATATGCATTGTGTCCCTGAGCAAGACACTTTATTTGCATTGCTTAGTACTGGTTCTACCCAGGAAGACATCGAGTGATTCAAATAAGTTCATAGAGCTTTCGTTACAATCGATGTAAAATAAATAAGTTTAAACTAAATCACCCGCCTACCGGCTATTAACCCTTAACCCGCTATATATATAATGGACTGTTCTGATCTGGGTTTACAATGGATGCAAAGGCTATTATAGTCGTGCTTAGCAGGTTAAGGGAAGCTCTGGCTTACATTTATTGTAATACTCTACTAGTAACAAAAATATTCATATATTTTCAGGGGTTAAACAGTTTTTTATTTAAAATTAAAATTTCCTTTTTATTGAACTCCACTGCGATTCACCATTTTGTGTCCCCATCCGGTGAAAGAGGCTAAGGGAAGTGCCTTGCCTAAGAAACTAAAGAAACCCTGTGAAGCTGTTGAGACTCGAATCCATGATCTGTGGAATTATGGTCTGCGATGCTACATGTATCCACTGGACGTAACATTAGCCCCCTCTCAGTCGGTGAAGATTATGGACTGATTTTTTTTTTATAAACTTGTGATTTAATTTGACTAAATTGTAAATTTTATTTAATGACCTGTAAATAATAAATGACTGTTGCTTGCAGTATGTACATCGTATAATATTAGTTGACAATTTTGCAAATCTTAGTTCAAAGTTGTAGCAGTACTACTAGTATAATTGCTAAACAAACGCTGTCAACCCTCAAGTCTTCAAGTGCAGATATTCAAAAAGACCATTACACCCCCTCAAAAAGGAAGATATTCATCTTGATAAAGTTGCATAATATACAACATTCACACCTTGAAACTGCTCGATTAGCATAATATTTGATATCGAGGCAGATTACAACACATTAAAACTATATGTAAGAATTTGTACCTTAGGCGTGTAGGTAGGTACTTACCACAAATTGTTGGTGGTTAATGAGCCATTGTATGTGAAAATGAGGATTACTTTTATCCATATTTATACTCGCACTGCCCAAATAAGGAGAAGAATGCTTTCGAAGGACAGACGTAATTTAGCATATTAGGCTAAAAAAACAAAAAACTATTTCCTATTACATGCTCTAAAAATACAGGGTAGGTCGGTAGGCATTTTCTTTTTTTTTTCTTTTCTTTTTTTTTGGAGCAAGATATTGTGAGATTCTACATATATTTATCTCATAAATCCAATACAAGTTGATGATACAACTGAAAGTTTCTCTGTGATGTCATTTTACCTCGATATATTGCGATAAATCATTGTTCAGAACAAATTTTTTTCTTTTTTTTTTTCTTAAAAAGTTTTGGGGTCGGCTCCTTAAAAATAGGGTCGGTCGGGCCACCGGAAACACAAGTTTTTTTTTTTTTGCCTTACGACTGTCCTACGAAAGCATTCTTCTTATTTCGACAGTGCAAGACTTAGAATAAATATGGATAAATATGATTAATACTAATACACTATTTATTATGATATGAATAGAAGGTTCTTTTTGAAGTTACTGATTTGTAAAATTGTACTTCACTTAAAAATCAAATATTTTAACAAATTAAATAATACCATATTGACCCATCAGGTGGGTGCAATAGGGTGTATAATCTCAATTATAGAATGTTCTAAAAATAAATTGAAGCGGTCAATGATTTCGGACAAACAGTGCATTACGTACAAGGTATATCATATACAAGTTATAATACAACAGTATTAGGTATATTATGTCGGACATCATATGGAGACGTTTACACAATATATGACGTCATTGAGATTTAGCCCAGATTTATCCCTATTCCTGAGGCCTTTTCCCGAAAAAAGTGCACAAAGTATGATCTCCCTTTGCGAAACAACTCGGGTGATGAACTTATCTTACTTCATTTTGAGAAGGGACTTCAGGCCATCTGTATTCTTCTGAGGAGACTGGGTAAATTATAGCTTATTAACTTTTTGGGAGTATTTTTCTACATCACTTTTATCATTAATTCAAATAACTCGGCACAAGTGCTCACCACAAGATGACGTGTCGCGCTCAAAATCCAGGTCAGTGGCTTCAAGGTCACGGTCACACTTAGAGGTCAAAGGTAAAAAAAGAAGTGCTTTCGTGTCTGGTTAATAACTCCCGTGTCTGGTTAATAACTCCCGACATTTATGGATGGATTTTCAAATAAATTAGAGCAAGTGATTACCACAACAGGACGATGTGTCGCCTGCAAAATCCAGGTTTGTGGCTCCAAGTTCAAGGTCACACTAGATGTCAAAGGTCAAAACCACTTCAGGGGCATTTGTCACAGTGACATTTCTTGTTTAATATAATCAATGACATGAAACCCAAAGACATGAATTTTTGAATTTTTATAAATTACCCTTACAGTTCTGTAATTTATCAACACACAGTTTGGTGAAAAGGCAACATGCTTACTCTGCAGTAGATTAATAAGAAATAGTAATATAAATGAGTAAGTTCAAAGTTTTAAGGTATACATGAGATGGTGAATCGATTGGTAACTTGCCTAAAATAGGGAGCATATTGGGGCTTGCTTCCCCAACATATATTGTCAGCCTATTTCATCGAATATTTACATAATTTAAGAAGGCTCAAATACATTTTCTCAATTTTAACCTACTCAGACCGATTCAGTTCCACTGGACAAAATAGTTTAATCATTTTTATTGATCTCTGAATTTTACAGTTGGTATGTGAGCGTTTGCCTACTTGAGAAGCAATACAGTTATCAGGCATTTAATGATTTAGACTTTAAACAAATAGGGGTGCTTTGGTGGGTTAAATGAGTAGAAGACACTTTTAGATCGTCCAATTTAGTGTGTAAATGTTGACTCTAGTTGTCGCCTTGTTAGTTTAAAATGTAGAATTTACTGATACCGAGTTCAGTATTATTATTCTACCGGTCATCCATCCGGTCGGTTTCCATTCGGTTGGTTTTGCTCCTCGACGACCTGATTACTGTAGCTTGTACTGGATTCCAAATATTGATAAGCTGTAAGGGCCTTGTACAATATCGTGTGAATGTGTTTACCTTTCAATTTTATAAAGCTTAGTGTTTGTTTAGTAGATATGGCCGTGGCGTAGATATGGCTAAAACTTTGAGCGGGAAGGACATTAAAAGAACATTTCAACTGTTGAGGGGGTGATGTTATCGTCTCCATAAACTGTAAGAATGAAATCAATTTAAACGTTTGAACAGTGACACTATTGTTCTGTGTCGACGATTCACAGTAGCTGCATTTATCACTGTCACTATCGCTTAAGTATACTAAATCATTGTCACTGCATTTCAGCAATCTTGACTAATGAACAGGAAAATTCGAAGTCGGTAATTATTGAAAATGCGTATATATAGGTGAGATGCAAATGCTGATTATATGAAAGAAGGAAAGGTTTGCGGGCTGGCGGGGGTCGGGGTTATGGGTGGAGGGCTGCATCCACAAGGAATAAGTCATCCTGGAAATACTGAGTGGATAAAACACATCATAATACGTGCATTTGCAGGCATATATCTGAGGCTGTGTTCGGGACTTGTCTGCATATCTATATAATTATATAAATGGATATTTGAATATATAGTAACTTGCTGGTCTGTGCGTTTTTCATCCTGAATAGACCTTTCTAGAATGTCCATTAGATTGTTGACATTGCTGAGTGTTTGAGACATTATTTCTATGCCCTCAAGTAAGGTCATTTATCAGAAGTTCTGATCCACCCTATGATACTCTGCCTTCAAAAGCTGATTAATGTTTGAGCGGTTAAATGAGCAAAAACAAAATGTCCGCAAGCGTAACGTTTGGCTGAAGCACATTTCGCATTTTGTTTTGGTTGTTATGTTAGGCAATGCACGCGAGTTTCATTGATTAGGGCCGTAATACACATGTGGAGCCTTATAGCAATCGTTCTGTCTGTCTGTCCGTCATTTCGTCAGTCCATCCTTCCATTCATAAACAGTTTTGTTTCCGATGATCCATAACCTTGAAATAATTCATGATAAGGTTATCCATCTTGATGGGTAGACTGTCCACAGTGAGAGGATGACCTCTGTTTGTTTTGGGGTCAGGTCAAAGGTCAAGGTAGCCATGATCTGATAGTTCACGAAAACTCTTCAAGCTCAGTAGCCACATTCATCAAATTTCACAGTCAGAGAGGCTACTAACAGTGAGAGGATGATACCAAACAACAACAACAACAACAACAACACAGAGCAAATTACTATTTGATTTATTAAGATACTTTGTTTTTGTCGATTAAGTGAGTGATTGAGCACAATTTACCCGCCATAATGTCGGCAGAGGTTAACATCCACAACCTTGCAGGTTGGCTGAGCATGTAACATTTTAAATATTGTGACACAATGTGTAATATGATTCACATAGTAGACATTATACAGAGCTATAACATTAAAAACGTGTCTATCAGCCATCTGTTCTCCAGTGTTTGTTGTTGTGACACTAGGGCTCACCTTGTCCATCATCTGGTGTTATCTCTGCTGTTATCGACCATGACATCGGGAGGACCCACTTTTAAAAGTGCAATACCACTTAAATATGGTTCATAATAATTATTGTTAATCAATTTTCTATCAGATCTGATGATACATTTCCTGCCTATGTCACAAGTGTTGAATGGTGTTTTACATCTTTTTTAGCACATGTTACGCCCGTCGGATGGGGACGTAAACCGGGCGGTCCCGTGTATTGGTCTTTCCTCCGAGCATGTTAAAGAACCATAGGAATCTATTCGATAATAAGAGTAGGGCATGGTTCCCGGATTCCTATGTATCCTTCCCCTCTCTCTGGGGCGGCTCTAAATAACCTATACTGTGTTGATGAGCCGTTAAACAACATTGAATACATGTTATGCCATGCATAATTATAGGATTTTTTTGTGGTAGGGGCAGACCACCTCGTTTTTCCTGGGTAGAACCAGTACTGTATATCTCCCGCCATCAACACTTTCTCACTTGACAAGTCGAGCTCCCAGTGGGATTCTAACCAGCAGCAGTGAGAGGCGAGAAAGTTTTAGACGTAGCGTCTTCACTATCCCGGCCACGGGGACACTACCTAGTTGACAACTCATGCACACTGACTACATTCTTTGCGATGAAAAATTAAAAAAGCGTTGTATATGCATGCTGAGTTCTCAGAAGAAGTAAGATACCTGAGTTTCCACTTACACGTGAAAACATGGACAATATATTCATGCTGAGTTTCACCAAAAAATATTTAACCCAAATTTCCGCTTAACCGGTTAATTTAACATGTCAAAAGCATCACATGCATGCTGAGTTCCCAGAAAAATAAGATAACTGTGTTTCCGCTTGTGCAAAAAGCGTCATATATTCTTGCTGAGTTCCCAGAAAAAATAAGATACCCGTGTTTCGTTTGACACAAGTGTCAATAATAAAGTAGAAATGTTATCGCATTATCACTGTGACAAGAGTCATCCGCTAAATTAATCAGTTTATCTGTTGATTTTCGGGGATCAATTTTGAAGGTAATCAGTGCAAAAACAAATTTGCCCTACTTTGTCAAACTTCTTCCTTATGGACCGTCTTTGATCGTCTGTAAAAGCCAGTACGTATTTTGGGCGATTTTAAATTTGCCAACAGTGGGAGAATTGTTATCCTCTCAACAGATCATCATTGTGGTGTCTGCTGATGATGTACACGGCAACTTACTTAAGCGTGTTTACATAAGGGAATGATTGACAGTACGCAGGTGCACCGGAAACCTTGTTGACCAATGAAAGTCTTTTGCGTCTGCCTTCTGAGTGTGTTTTCAACACATGTTACATTTCACGTTGTCACAGCTTTGAAAGACCTACGTCAAAAATGTTCAGGTTCAGATTGTAATAATGACGTAATTGTTTTCGCAGCATGAATTAAAGCATGGAGATCGAAGTATTATACTGCTATTGGCAGTAAGATTAGATTAGACAGATAATGAAATGCTATGTATCGAAAGTATTCCTATAATAATAATGATCAAAAGAAGGTTTGTGTCTGGTCGCAAATTGATTTACATTACACGCATTAAGTGTGTAATGTAAATCAATATTTTTTTTCAGTTTGTTGAAATTAATTTTCGGTGACCTTTAAAACTGTTTCCTGATCAATTTACTGCCCATATGATCCATCTTTCATAGTTTATTAAAACATAATGTGTGGCTATATGTTTATGTCTCTTTGAACTTCTCGCTATTTTCTTAAACTTATCACTATTTTTTTCTTTCCAGTAGAAGTGACAATCACTTCCCCTAATATAAAGACAGAGTTGATCAAATGGCAAAAAATGTTTCCCAATTTCTCCATACTTCTCAACTTTAAAAACAAAAACACTCCATGTTCAGTCTGTTACAAATTCTTTTGTTTGTGATTTACGTTTTTAACAATACAGTACAGCTCACGCGAAACCCACACTTTACTCTTTCACGCCGAGTGAGGAATGTACAAATCGCGTACTTAAGCGAAGTTTGGACAATAAAACTACTCGGCGTGAGAATCAGCTACGCGAAAAGCTCTCGGCATAATTACGCCAAGATACTTCGCGTAGACAAACTCGGAGTTCGCCGAGTCAAAACCGCACAGGTAAAAGGTGCAACTTATTTTAATTGCAGTCATTTTTTAATGCATAATTATTTAACATCTTTAGAAAAAATCGAAGCAGAAGTCAATTTTACTTTTGTTTTGGAAAAGCGGATGTGGTAAAATTCAAATGCCCGGATTATGTATACTGGGTTACGACAGTTATATGGCGGTTCCTATTACCGGCTTCGCGGCGAATGAACATAAAATTCAATCAATAATTATTATACTGAAAATTATAATTATATTTTTAAAAAAGCGTTATTTGTAACAATTTTTTACTATTCTGCTGTTTATTATTAATACATTGATGGGTTCTTTAGTCAGAAAAAAGTTGTAAAGAAATCCGAGTCATAAATCCGTTGTTAGTGCTGCCTTGTTAAAAGGTACATACATGGCCAAGGATTATAGGTATTTATGTCGGTAGAAGAAAGAATGACTTTTGGACAACAGAAATGAACACAACTTGATTAAATGCATTAAAAGTTTGAAATACGTTGATTGTATTTATCAGTCGTATCAACTTTGCACAGAAAAGATGCACTCGGCATCTCATTGTTAGTACTTTTTCTGGTGATTGGCTTTACAAGCGCGCTGTCGGAAAACTTCCCCCGAAAAGTTGTCGGAAAATTCAGTTTTTTTCCAAAAATAAATCACCACAGGTGTGCACTCATGGTTAATTGGATTCTACGCAGAGTAACTCGGAGTGTGATCACAACGAGTGACTCGTCAATGGCGTACTTTCGCCGCGTGGATTCGCCGAGTCCAAACACTGACTCGGCGTAGATTCGCGCGGCACTCGATATGACCAAACTCAGCGAATCGAGTAAAGTGTGGGTTTCGCTCTTACTGCCATTCGATTCTGAAGAACTTAAAACTGAGCATTTCCATTTCTGTACTGTACCGTTAATGTAATTGTTTTCCCCAATTTCAAGCAAAATCTCCTGAATTTCCAATTCCCAGAATGGAGACAATACAACCAGATAGTGATACATAAATGTCAGACTGTGCCTTCAGAGATTCAAAAAACATACTTTCCATTGGATAATAATGGCGCCTCAATAGACAGTCGTGCCATGTTGCTGTAACTTAATGTCAGAATATACTGTTGCCATGAATGTACTGTTGCCTATCTGTCACCTATGTCTGATGTAAACTACAAGGGTGTCGGTCCGCCATCTCCTCTTCAGAGATGATATAAAACTCGTGACACACATTAATGATATTTTTTTTTAAAAAAACCCCGAACAAACAACAGTTTTCATACTTATTGAAGTTTTTAATACCTTGAATGCATTGGGTAATTATCCCCCACACCCACTTTTTAAAGGCGCCCTATAAAAATTTAGTTGTCAAAATGGATACATGTCATACAATTTAGTGGTTTTAAAGGGGCATAATGCTGGATCTGTCATTCTCATTTGTACCTGTATCATTTATTTCATTGATAAAACCTAGAGGAATGTGGTTTTGAAGTACACATTGAGAGTAAATAACAAGCACCTTGCATACCATGATTTATGGTCGGCAACAGTATGTCTGGGATATTGTTTATTTACCTGTATTATTATACACATTTAGTCCCCATTCATCATGTGGGTGACAAGACTTACCTGGTGGTTACATGTTGTTCACATGTCATACCTGCACGTGCCAGGCTCGTGAATCCTGCTACATATATATTCATACTGCCAAAACTGCTTACAACTTCAGTGTCATTGTAAGTCTAAATTAGGGTCATTAGTTTCTTAAAGGGTCCTCCAAATTGAAATAACTTTCCTGTGTATTAAAAAGATAATGATTAGCAGTTTCTAAAAATACTTCGGTCAAAATCGTAAACCTATTCGTTCATCGGTATATCACGAATCCATACGGCACATTTGCCCCTAATACACACCTGTCACGGAAACGTAACTGAGGTTTCACGGAAACAGCCGAATGGAAAAAAAAACGTTGACGTCACGCATTACCTATGGTTCGTTAGAAACCAAAATGGCGGACACAAACCAAGTAAACAATGCGAGCGAAGTGGACAATCAACATTTTGTGTACCCCATCCACTTTGATTCTGAGCGTATAAAGTATAAATGAAAACAATAAACGAATAATACAAATTTATAAACTCATGATATTAGATTGTTCAATGTCTTCATCATGTGACTGTGTCTCCGTCTGTGGGTCTGCAAATCGGAGAATCGGGGAATTGCGTCAGGTTTCAGCATTGGTTTTAAGTTTTGATACCTACTGTATTTACTCAATGAGTCCGGACACTCATTAATTCCGGACACCTAATTAATTGAAGAAAATAATAAAACTAGTGCTCGGACATATTAAGAAATCAATCTTATTTCAATAGTTTTGATGCTTTTATAAATTCGGACAGCGGGAAAAGATGAATTATTCGCCGAAAGTGACAGGTTAAAATTACGATCAACGACTTCTAATTGCTGATTGCATCTCGATAATAACCAACAGAGGCAGCAGAATATACTTCAATGAATTTAATAGTTACTTGTTTGATGCAATTAAATAAAAAGTTTTTGATCGTGATTTTTTACTGTTATTAACGAGCCATTTTGAAACAATTACATTATTACTGACTCATGCTATAATTTTGTGTAATCGGTCAGGCGCGTGTTGAAACAATTGTCTAAACCAGGTAAAACCATTCCAATGTAGGTGTTACTGGTTGTTTTGTGTTGTCGCTGTCGTAGCTAGTGGGCCATTCCATTATCTGGCATTACCAGCAAAAAAATACGGTCTCGCTCACACAGGTAAAGTGCTGTGCGATTTTTTGTCTGTTTGTACAGACACATGAACTATTTTTTCATTTCATACTATAAGCATGGCATGCTTTGTTTTTTAGCTTCGATTTGAGGAATAACATGATGGTGCAATTAAATGGATAAAGAACACGACTATTTTATAATTTTAATTTATTTTCTGCAATACCTTGTATGTTTTTATTTTGTAATAAAATAATCAACATGTTTTAAAATTGCATTGTCTCATTATTCAATAAAGTTCATTGCTACATTTCAAACAAAATATAATAATTTAATATAATAAACTAGATGTCATAATTGTTCATTAGTTCATTGTTTACACATTTTTTATTAGTTCACTGTTGTGGATTGAATCGCATATAGCCCAGTATACTATTACACAGTCCGCATTAGCCAGCATATAACTACACTTGTGACTAGAACGTGGCAGTTCCACAGATCAAACAGTGTACCGCTCACTCTACCCGCGTGTAAAGTGTGTCTCGGTGTACTGATTTCACAGGTTTTACAGTTTGCCCAAGTTGAGTACCGTAATTTTAGACAGTTTATAGAATAGCCGCATAATTACCAATAAGTGATCATTAATGGATGGATTTTCGTAATTACCGTAAACAACGAAGGTGAGATTGCCCCGAACATCACAGTTAAAAATACTTACCGTAGAATGTTAATTTACCGTTCCCTCTCAAAATATTCGGACTTTGGCAAATATGAATTAATGTTGGAAAGTTATATTTCCGGACACCAAAAAAAATAATTATGTTATCCCGTCTGAACTGATAGAGTAAATGTAATCTCTTTTTCGTTTCATAAGAATCATCAAAATCTTTCTCAGTAAAATGGTCCGAACATACGCGAGAGTGCTCTGAAAAATTCCGTTTCACACCGTTTTGCAAAACAAGTTCAATCCATTTAGTTTGATGACGGCAACATGGAAATGTGTGTAGACACACTGCCTTCCTGTTTACTTTTTCTACAAAAGCTTAATGAGCACCTTTTCACCATGATGAAGACACGAACACATCAATAATATTCCAGGGTTTAAAACACATGGCTATATGAAAAAAATGGACATCCAACAAGAGTAACGGTTTGTTTACACATAGATACGCGCCATAATTGATTATGTAAATTAGGTAGTTTGTACGGAAGATGTGATTGGTCGTCCCTTATGACATCATTTTCCGAAGATCGATCGCGCACCAGTTTTTTTTGTGTACAGGTAAACTTCATACCTGTAAAACTTGCATTTATCAACGGTTTTTGAGAAAACGGACGATGACATTGACATTCTTTTATAATAAGCTTTCATTTAAAATCACTTTATTTTTCAATTTGGAGGACCCTTTAATTATTTCAGTATGCAGACACTTGTTAAGTAAGACATTAACCAATAAATGTTAAATATATTTTTTGGAACAGTAACTTAAGACCTGCAATAAACTTTATTTTTCAAGCATTCAAATTGTTATGACAGCCAAACCAATATGGTGTCTATGTGCAGACTGATCTGGAACCACTTATTAAAACATAAAAATGTGTGTTGCACATACAATTAATAAAGAAACCATGCAGTCCCCTGCAGGAATCTGTGCCATTTATTATCTGGCTTGCCAAGTCTAAGATGCTTATACCAATTACAAAATGTATGCAACAATGAAGATCTGTGTAGGATATTTTGGCGAAAAAGATTTTCAGAAAACAGCCAGGAACTTGAGTTAGGGATTTGGCACAAAGTGATAGTTTGTATAGATTTACATAGAATTCTGTAATGAAATTATCAATGATCACCCTCATCCCTCCCCCACCCCCCACCCCTACCCCACCCCTCAGAAGTGTTCTAGATGTGCCACTGATTTGGTGGCGCCATACCATTCATTATTAGAAGTAGTTGGAAGTGTGAGGATGCCAAGTAATTCTGGATTCCTGTAACTACTTGCAATCACATATATTGGGAAGTGAAGCACCACAATTATGCATGTGGTCTAATTGTATAAGATTAACAAAACAACATATGGAGCTGTAGGGCAGAATGTTCACCATGGGTGTGCCGTCATAACGGCATATGGGACTGTACAGTGCAGAATGTTCTTGGAAACATATGTTTATGTTGACATCTGAGTTATGAAAAGATTTCCTAATTGAACATGTACATTTTAATAAAGTGGCGTTGCAAATATTATTATTTTTTTGAGCAATTTTTTTCATGTTACTCAGTGTTCAGGGACCAAGATACCATGACACGAGTCTATATGGTATATACCATATATAGTAACTGCTGCATTATAGGCTAATTTTACATCCTTTTAAATTACATATTTTCACAATTTTTATATAATGATTGATTAGTTGAGCAATACCATACGTTGTCAAAAGAAACTTATTTTGCATTTATCTTCAAGATAAATTACAGGCATATTATTAGGTTTGTGGGTAAATGTATTGAAATGCCAATTAAAAATTTTGTTTTGCCAAAGTTACTTCCCTTGACTAGAATTTCTCCATTTGTATTTTGAATTCAGCAGAAGTGAAAATTATGTAATTTAAAAACAGTTTGCGTGATAAATACATTGCATGGTTAGTATCTTATAATTTCAGCATGATGAAAAGTGATGATCGCCAGAAGCTTGGATAAATTTACTACTTTTCTAACTCTCGCCTAAATACAGCTGAAATTCTTAGTAACAAGTCATGTAATTCTTTTCTATGAAACTTGAATCTGTTAAAAGAATTAGCAATTTGACCAAACTTGGTATCACACATTTCGTATTTGACCCTTTCACCTGTGCTTACTCAACATTCTTATAGTATTTTGCTATCTATTTAATTAAACACTGTCAGTTACAAAGCCGATTTTGGGTATGTGAAGATGGTTCAATGTTTATTGTAAACTTTCGATGGTATCTTAGTAAAACAGCTATGGCCAAGCCTAAATATACAAGGTCCACCTATAAATACCTTTCCGATAAAGAGTTTCCCTTGCCTTTCACTAATAACTCAGTAACCTATGACAGAAATAAATATTTACAAAATGCTGTGAAAGGTCATGTCCAGTCATGGTCATCAAGGTGTTTGCTTTCTTACCTTATACACTCTTCAGACTTTTAAGATTTTGAATATTTTTAAAATCATTGTAAACAGTGCTAGCAATAGCGGCGTATTAAAAGTTAAATTGCGTTTTACGTCGCACTCACACAGAAAGGTTTTATGGCGCCACCAGGAATGAACATTTCAGGCCCTCCCACCCTCTGTTTTCATTGAGATAATTATATGTAAAATGGGCCTAGAACCGTCTCACCTACAGAACTACAGAGTTGCTGCTAATTCTCTTGTATACACTCCATTTTTCGCTGGCGCCACGATCATTGTTTTCTACCACTTCTCATGTAGCACCTGAAACAATACAGGGATCATGATGAAGACCTTTAATGAACATGACAATAAAAATGACAAAATGAACATGAATTTGGAGGGAGGAAGAGGTAGGGGGTGGAGATGGTGGATTGGGGGTATTTTACCCCCTCTACCTGGATAAGGGGTGACCTAGTTTAAATGTTCCATGATATATTATTTGTCATGTGTATTATTTAACAAATATAGTATGGTACTGAGGTCCATAATTATGCATGCAAGTTTATGGACTGGGCAGACCATAAACTTGCATATATGGATTGAACACCATACACTACCGTATTTCCTCTAATAGGAGTTCCCGGGCGCTATGCAAAGTGTGAAGTGGGCACTATTAGTACTATTATGATACAAATTTTCAATATATTTCACCTCCTTTCTCAACTGTTTCCTTATAGAATTACTGTTCGGCGATCTTTTACTGTTACACCGGTATTGACTAAACCTAAACCCCACAATGTACTGAGTATATTATTGCCATCACTCTGTATTGATGATGATAGCGCTTTAAGGTTTATGTCATAGACCATACCAGTGTCTAAGTAAAAAAACTCCCGTAATCAAATCCATTAGCGGTAAAGATGAAAATGGTGTGTGTGTTTTTTAGGAACTTTTAGATTTTTGAAGAAGGTAAGGTTTCTGAAAACAGGTGGGGGCGCTTCTTTCTAATAGAGGCAATACGGTATTTGTTATATTATACCGAACTTTTTTTTTCTTCACACGTCGGAAATTATAGCTGTCGGACCTGGGCCTGTCACTATCGCAGAATAGTGACCGGATGACATCACACTGCACAAAGAAGGAAATATGCAAATGAGATATAATATTAAGAATTATTAATATAATTAGTAAGAATCTGTCATGGTTATCCGGTTTAGATAGGGAATTCCAGCACAAGGTACAACTGATCGGACCTAACACTCGCCGAGATTTCAGTCAGAACAGTAACAACGAAGGTTGGATTTCCCTATTGAACCCAGGATTGATTGTTTTCCTTCAAACTGTTGACATTTTATACTTTGCCAGCGACATATGTACATTTATTTCCACAATGTCATGCAACTGTTGACATTGATGACTTAATCAAATACACATGGTTTTTGACCAACCAATGTGTAAGATAAGGTCTTCAAACCTGCGGGTAAGGTAAGATTTTCAGCCCAACAACTTCCTGTTGTTACCGCAAATGCCTCTTTGGCTTCCACAGGTGGGGTGGGTGGGGCTCCAATTCAAGGTTGCCCAGTTCTGCTGTAAACACAATTATATAAGCTTTAATTAATTATGAAGCCTTGTTAATTGAACACTGTAAGTATGAACTTTCGAGATGTTTATTTTCAAAATGCAAATAAGAAATGAAAGAAAATTATTGAAGTATAAATGAATTATGATCGTCTATATTGAAAAATTAATTGGATAGAATAAAATTCCAATTTCTTCATTGAAACTTCTAAAAGTCCTTTCAGGATCCCCATTGAGTATTAAGATTCAAATTAAATTATTTGCACATGACTTGGCAGTGTAAAAAGATTATTGAAGTGGACATGATATTTTGTATATATTTTATGATGTGCAGACAGATTAGATGACAAATCTTGATTTCGAGAACTGATAAAATGGTAACAGTGTTGCCCTGTAGTTGTTTTGGCCTGGTAGATATTGTCCAATTTCTTGTAACATTTGAGGGTTATAATAAGGTAAAATAAGTGCCTTTAGTACACAGTATGTCTGCTTTTACTGTTCAACCTTTGAACCTTTTAGTCAGCCTAACTGAACTGTATTTGGACTTGATGAAGCCACTGACTATGTGTCTAGAGGTTGCTGTGAACATATTTTGTTTGGCAAGATTCTTAGTCCGGTTCTTCCTATGTGCAAACTAGCCATCCTATGTCCCAAAAGGTCCTTGGCCAACTAGCCATCCCATGTCCCAATCGATCCTTGGCCAACCAGCCATCCCATGTCCCAAGCGATCCTTGGCCAACTAGCCATACCATGTCCCAATCGATCCTTGGCCAACTAGCCATCCCATGTCCTAATCAATCCTCGGCCAACCAGCCATCTCATGTCCTAATCAATCTTTGGCCAACCAGCCATACCATTTCCCAATCGATCCTTGGCCAACTAGCCATCCCATGTCCCAATCGATCCTTGACCAAGTAGCCATCCCGTGTCCCAATCAATCCTTGGCCAACTAGCCATCCCATGTCCCATTCAATCCTTGGCCAATTAGCCATCCCATGTCCCAATCAATCCTTGGCTAACTAGCCATCCCATGTCCCAATTGATCCCTGGACAACTAGCCATCCCATGTCCCAGTCGATCTTTGGCAAATTAGCCATCTGATGTTCCAATTGATCCTTGGCAAACTAGCCATCTGATGTCCCAGTCGTTCCTCGACAAACTAGCCATCCCGTGTCCCAATCGATCTTTGGCAAACTAGCCATCTGATGTCCCAATCGATCCTTGGCAAACTAGCCATCCCATGTCCCAGTCGATCCTTGGCAAACTAGCCATCTAATGTCCCAGTCGATCCTTGGCAAACTAGCCGTCTGATATCCCAGTCGATCCTTGGGCAAACTAGTCATCTGATGTCCCAGTCGATCCTTGGCAAACTAGCTATCCCATGACCCAATCAATCCGTCACCAACTAGCTATATTGTATGTTTCAATCAATCCTTAGCCAAATTAAAGAGTAGGAGATAATCTCTTTGAAAGTGTTGAAAGAGTCAAATGAAGTAAATATTCAAATGACTGCAATGTTCAAATATAAATTACAGCAATAACTTAAATAGATGACTCCATATATAGAGATATAAAAAACTGAATGAATCATTACACAAACTGTGTGTTTTCAGTCAAATGTCAATATCATTTTAATGTACAGGGAGTTGAACTTTGCTGGAACCATGCCATTGTTATAATACAAATTAGTATATTTGCCTGTTTCAAAACAGTGCATTATATATTTAAAAATTGATTCACATTTTTTTTTTAGGGTTTATAAGGTTTTAAATGCTGGATGTAAATGGCAAATTCCATGAAGCTGCATTATTGCTTTATGATAAATTTGCCATCTCTTACTGGTGTTTAAAAAATATAAAAACGCCAAAACCTATATTTTCATTATTAATTTTTCCCCATTGCTATAGTTCCAATGATAACGTGCCTTGGAAGAATGATAATGATAAAAAATGTTCAAGAGAGACAACCGTTAGGGTATTTTCAGACAGTAGAATAACCATTTTTTGTTGAGACTCATTGGATGCGTGTGCGCAGTAGCTCCACCCCATTGAAAAGTGAAGTTTATTCTAAATTAGACGCTCTTTTTTCAACAGGAAGTATCAAGTGAATGTGTAAATATTACAGTGCATAAACTCTAAACTGATATCAAAATGAGGACCAAACATGCGACCGTTTGTTTAAAAATAGTTTAACCCTTAACCCGCAAAGCAACTCGCAGGCTGATCCGGGTTTACAATGTCCTGCTGCTGATCAGTCATTTTCCCCAAAACTCCCCTTTGTCACATCAATGGAATGGTCTTAATTCAAAGAAAGAACAATCCATTATATATATATGTAGCGGGTTATGGCCGTTAAAACACTTGCTGTTTATCCAGTAATCAGATCAGAATTGGTTAATTTAGCTACCTCTTGATATAAAATCTAAGTCCCAGACTTCGTAACATCAATCCATTTTATCGCTTTTCCCATAATATATGTTGTCTGTCAGTACAGTTTCGTATTCAACTAGCTGTTCTGTGGGTGAGACGGTTCTAGTCTCATATTGTATATTTTTATGTAGATGTAAATGGAGAGTTGGTCTGGAGTGTTCATTTCTGTTGGCACCATATAACCTTTTTTGTGTTGGTGCATCATAAAACGCCAATAGGGCTCATTCTTAGATATAGTATGTTCTCAAAAAAACTGAAACGGTCAATGATTTCGGACAAACAGTTCATTACTTTCACGGTATATATACAAAAGTATGGTTTATTATGTCAGGACATCGTATGGAGAGGTTTACACAGTATGTCATAATAATTCAATTGTGACGTCACCGAGCTTTAGCCCAGACATATCCCTATTCAGCTCAACTCGTGTTCTAAAATATTTAGTGTCTTCCATACTTTCCAAGAATAACTGCCTTGATTAAGCCTTGATTATGCCTTGATTATGCCTTTCTTAACTGCCTTGATTATGTGTATTAGGCAATTTTTATCCAGCAAATCCTTTGAATACAATGATTATCAGCCAAAGGAAAACATTGTCTGCCCATTACCCCAATATTATTTCTGAACTTTCTGAATTATCAGATAAATGTGATTAGCTGTTGTTGGGTTCTCAACACTTTTATGAAGTGTGTACATATTATCATTCATTAACATATACTTCTATAGGAGTAGTATTTGATACATACCCAAGGAGATTACAAACACTTCCTAATCCTGCAAATCTGAGGATTAGTGATGTCATCTTTCACTTGTAACTTGGTCCCAGTTGTTATTATGCATAAACTATCGATTTTCAATCTTTTGTCAAATTTGACATATTTTTAGTCACATGCCATTGAGATTTCAATAGATCAACTTGCAATAAGGTCGTAAACATTTTCAGTTTTTTGAAAACATTTCTTGTCACAAATACTGAAAATGAAACTAAAATTATACATGACAATTGGAATAGATGTTTAATTACTGTGCCTGTCGAAGAAAACGAGAAACAATTGATTTTGAATATATTGTAAATTCCATTAAAGAATTAAGAGCCAACTAACATAGCAAAGACACACAATCTGTTAGTGGGCTTAATCTGGGCTTATTCAAGTTGCTGTAGGTCACAATCGTAATACCTGTAAATATGGGCCACCTGACAGCTCATATTAGCACTTTAAGGACACTGGATCTGCTGGGAATCCACTTAAAATCCTCTGAAACAGTAAGGGGTGCTAATTTGGTGTCAGTGATGTAATCATTTCTACAAAAGTGTTGACCCAGAGTTGCTTGGGATGATCAGACAATCATTTTGGTGATATTGATCTTTTCTTTCTGAAAGAAGTTGAATTTGAGAGCTCGGTCGTACCTGTCAATTTTTAACAGGCCAAGGTCTCAGAAATAGCGAAATTTGGGCTAGAAATAGGAAGATTTTATTATTGGACTAGTTTTGCATTAATTCCTTTAAACAAATCACAAAATATATATTAATGTAATCTGTAGATCAAGTCCCCCCGCCAACCCCAACCCCACCGAATAATGATTCAGCCTTCATTTGCATATTTATTCCACTAGTGTAATATGATAGATATATCATTGCTTTATTACACTCCCACACTGCAAGTTATGTGATTAATAAAAACATAATTGCACAGAGATACATTAGTTGAAATCTTGTTGGAGTGTAAGCCCCGTGTGGTTCCGGGGGCCCCGTTTAGTTACGGGGCAAAAAATAGGGCCACTGCAGATCCCGTTGGAGGAGAAGGCAGAGGGGTAGAAACCCCCCCCCCCCCCAAATTCATGTTCATTTTATAATTTTTTGTTCATGCTCATTAAAGGTCTTCATCATGACGCCTGCATTGTTTCAGGTGCCATCCCGCTCATATCACTAGAGCAGTGGCAGAAAAACTATAACGTGGCTCCAGCGTAAATGGAGTGTCTACAATAGAATTTGCAGCAACTCTGCAGTTCAGGGTGAGAAGGTTCTAGGCCCTTTCTCCAGATTTTATCTCGATGTACATGGAGGATGAGCTGGCATGTTCATTCCTGTTAGGCGCCATATAACCTTTCATGTGTTGGTGCGCCTTAAAACCCCAATTCAGTTCAATTGTCGGAGTGTGCAAATATTTACTTTTTTGCATCACATAATTTCTCAGCAAGACTGCACAATGTCAGACAATGAAAATGATTGTCATGCTAGTGTAACTATCTTTATATTGATTCACTGTTCCCAGACAGAATTTAATAGTCTCACTGTCTCACACTCAATGACCCTAGTTTCGAAGGACGTTTTGGAGCTTGTTTTGTATGGTGTTTTATGTCATTTTCAACACATGTAATGTTATATATGACGGTCACTTTTTTGTGGTGGAGGCAGACACCCACTTTTCCTGTGTAGAACCAGTGCTGTACGTGCACCTCCCGCCATCAGTAATAATCAACTTGAATACTCTCATATGTATGTTGAGATTTTTTTGTGTGATTGATTTTTGTTTCTTCTACAGTAGTCATTAATTGGTAAAAAAAAATTACCCATTCAATACCCTAATAGAAGTTTGACATTTTACAGCCCAGCTGAATGTGAATTAATTAGCTTCAGACGTTTTTCTAATGATAAAATTGTGAATATCGAATATCGATAATACGTAGATGTAGCATCATTCGAAATAAGATTTTAAATAAAAGAGCAAGTTAAAAAACACAATATAATCAAGTTGACATGTCTCCATTCTGAAATTGGTAATTTTCTGATCATGTTGAATCATTAAACTATGAATGCAGGCAACACAGAATTGATTAATAGAAATTACTTTTAACTATTTGTATAGAGTATATTAAAGTTTCTTCCTCGTATGAATATGTATCAAGTGCCATTTTAATTTTTAGCTCTACTGGCCGAAGAAGGAGGCCAGTAGAGCTTATGGGATGACGAGTTGTGCGTCGTCCGTCCGTCGTCAGTCCGTTGTCAGTCCGTTTTCAGTCCGTTGTCCGTTAAGTTTTGCCTTGTGAACGCTCTAGGGCCTTCATTATTAATCGGATATTTATGAAACTTTGCCAGTGTCTTTATATCAATGAAAGCTCGGACAAGTTCGAAAACCAGCCAGATCGGATTAGTTTCACCAGAGTAACGACCCTTCTTTTGCTGAAAAATGCCATATTAAGCCTTGTGAACTCTCTAGCACCTTCGTTTATTATTTGATCTTTACCAAACTTGCACAGATTGTTAATACCAATGACAGCTTGGACAAGTTTGAAAACCAGCTAAATTGGATTAGTAACACCAGAGTTATGGCCCTTGTTTTTTCTGAAAAATGCCATTTTTTGCCTTGTGAACACTCTAGCACCTTCATTTAGTATTTGATCTTAACCAAACTTTTCATTGTGTTGAAAAGGTTATTTAGAGTCGCTCCAGAGAGAGGGGAAGGAGACATAGGAATTCTGGATCCCTGCCCTACTGATACATTTACAAGCGAAAAGATACCTATTGTTCGTAAACCATGCTCAAAGGATACAGGAGACCACCTGGTTTAAGTTCCCATCCGATGGATGAGGCTAGGGGAAGTGTCTTGCGTAAGGACACGCAGAAGTAACTCAGTGGCGCCAGTGATGCTCTTATCCATGATCACCAGATTCCGACTCCCAACATGTTACCGGTTCCACTGGGCCACCAGTGACCGCCCCATTAGTAGATTGAATGCATAATTAACATGTCGCAAGTTGTCAATCATTTATCCATTTTAACCAGTCAAACCAATACTATACCTCCGACAAACAATAGCTCGTGCAACAGTATAATAAAGCACGTGCAGCTGTATTATACAGTGCTCACACTGGCCATTTTAAATTAATAGCCACACATTTTTTAGTTAAGAAAATAATAGCCAACTTTAATGCGTAAGAAAATTTGGTCAGTCGTAAGAGCCAAATTTTCAAACAGGTTTTATTAGACTATCAGGGCCTCCTCTGGCTATATTTTTCTTTTTGTCATCACTTTCTCCAAGTGAAAGAAGTAGGAGCGTAGACTAGAATTTAAAATTAGGATTCCAGGAACTCCTTACACATTGATAAAACAAAGAATGATGGATTAAATAATGAATAGAAATATACTTTATGTATTTGTCATCTATATATCGTGTTTTTTTCCACTAACATGTATTTGTAAAGGACAGTTTTTCTCATTCGATTATGTAAAAAACAACAACAACAAAAAAATCCGAAATTATGTACCATCCGAAGTACTATGACACCGCACTTTTACGGTCCGAACATTTCAAAACATTTAGTCGAAATACATCAATTACGAACTTTTTTCATGCATTAATGTGTTTTGAATGCTAAAAATGGTCTTTCTTATCAAAGGGGAAAGAAAACACAACCCTAATAGTAGGATAATGTAGTTTTATGTCATTAATTGTCGATCTCAAAGTTGTGACAAATTGAAACTGCCGACACGAAGCCAGGCACAATATTCAAACTTCTTGTTGTTTCAATGTTTTAATTACTTTATTGCAAGTGTTTTCACAGTTCACAATACACATGGGAGTTTGCTACCTATCGGGATCATGATGGGATAGCTATTAATGCAGAGGAAAGTAGCGACTATATTCATAATAGTGCGTGCACAAAATAATTTCATCTCTTCGTAGTTTGTGTACAGAAAAACAAACAGGAAACTGTACCTACTGTTGGATGCGTAACGGATTGTCTGATTGGTCAATCGCCCGAAAGATAACAAATAACGGCATATCTGATTGGCTATTCGGTCCATTAATCACGTGATGTTTGCGTGTATCAACAATGCCGATTATCCGACAACGAAGTGCCAATTAAGGGAATTAACAACTTTTACAAGCGATAATTGATAAGCGCGTGGCGACATCACAGGGGGTGTGAACGGATTATGTAATGTTTATTGCGGTCATTTATTACTTAGGGTGTCAAACAGACCATTATACCAAAAATGTATAAAAAAAAAAAAAAAAAATTAAAATAAAATAATCGCCATTTCTTGTCGACATTTCTTTAAAATAATCGACAGTATTATAAAATAATCGCAAATGGCGACCATGGCGTATGGTAGCGTGAGCACTGTTATAATATAACCTATTGTCAATATACTCCAACATCAACAATAGGGCAGATATATCTAAGTACTGGCGACATGTTAATTACGTCTGCAATGCATAATATAATGATAATTACTCATTCTTTAATGGCTGTTATCATATTATCACCAATAATGATTTTCCAGTCAGCATACCAGTACAGATACATTTCTATCAATGGCGACCCTAGGATCTTCAAAGCTCAAACAATTGTAACTCCTGGAATGGGCTGGATCCTTTAGAATCCTGGTTGCTGTTTGATGTTGCTCACTTTATCCAGTGAGATAAGGATCAGATTGTTCAAACTAGTCTGTTGATCTGACATAAGCAAGGGGAAACATCTGGAAGGGTTAATTCATTCAACATGCCAAAAATCCTGGTTCTTCTTCTTTCTTACAAAAAAATGCAATGTTGTTTTTACCTGCATTATCTGTGCCGTGCTGTTGTTTTGATTAGTAGGACTGCATGGAAGCAATGAAATTCTATCAGTCAAAGGCTTGTTTTCTGTCCATTTTGCCTATTTTCAGAAAAACAAACGATATCCACCCCACTTTCCAAGTGCAGTTGATAGCTTAATATCAAGAAGTTTCTGTCTGTTGATATCTAACGAGTAATGAGCTAATAAATATTGCTTATAAAAAAAACCTACTCTCTCCCCAACTCTTTTCAGTTTGAGTTCAGCTTCCAGTTACATCAAAATCATTGACTCGTATTGAGTCAGCACACCATATGCTCAAATAGAAATGAAAATATTGTTTTTAGATTAATGTAATTACTGTCTGTTTGTTAGTTTGGATTAGTTTTCAAGGGTTAGGATAACCAGATTAGCTGATTAAGACATGCAACATGATCTACTGTTGATATTAGAAATATTGTGCTTTCTTGGAACATTCTGTAAAGCTGTTTGATGTAATATATTTTACATTTTACTTTTACTTAAAGGGATGGGCGGCAATCTTGAAATCTTTAAATTAGCACCTTGATATATTTATCCAGTATCAGTTTGACTTTAAACCTCATTACTTGGTCCGAGTATTAACTTTCATACCCATCCAACTCTTTCTCCAAGAAGCAAAAACAGGGTTGGCTGGGCATGAAAAGTTTGAATATTGTAATACTAAAACATTTAATAAGTAATTTTAAACACTTTATTGCATTTTTCAGTAAAGAAATGTTTTTAAACATGTTTTAATGTCGGAATATGAGTAAATATCCTGCTAATATAAGCTTTCCCATGGCTTAATGGAATTAAGGCGGGACCACGTAATGCTGCTTGCATATAATTAAATAAAAAGTAATGCAATTTGGAATTTTATTCTACCATAGGTTTAAATATATTACTGGTGCGGTTTAATCAAAAATAGGCAACTTCCAAAATCAGTGCACATAAAGCAGAAAGTAAAATGAACAAAAAATATAAGTATAACACTACAAAAGGCAGTAACTTTAATTTCAATCTGATAGAGTTATTGTTACTGCACTCTGCACTTCCTCTCATTGCCCTCTATCTTTGAGCGAAGCTATCTTTGTGCGAAGTTTCATTACAGTACCATTAGTAGCTTTTAAGCTATGCACCCAACAAGAATAATGAGTATAAAACAACAAAGGGCAATAACTCTAATTTAATAAAGTAAAACATATAGTTATGGTTCTTGCATTCTCCACATCCTCTTATTGCTTGCTCACTGTCATTGTTTCATTGCATATCCATTAGTAGTTTTGGAGCTATGTTTTGGACAAGAATTTTAAGTATAGAATTACAAAGGCCAATAACTCTATTGTTTATATGGATGGAGTTATGGTTATTGAATCTTCACTTCGTCTACTTGCCCTGTGTCATTGTGTGATATTTCATTCCAGTCTAGTAGTTTTGGAGTTATGCTCCAGACAATAATTATGAGTATAAAATTGCAAAGGGCAATAACTCTTAATGTAAATGAAGGCAGAGTTATGGTTCTTGCACTCTGCATGTCCTCGTATTGCCCTCTATCATTGTGTGAAATTTCATTGCAGTCACGTTAATAGTTTTTGAGTGCAGACACAAATTTTAAGTATAAAATTACAAAGGGCAATAACTCTAATTTTGAAGAGAGAGTTATGGTTCTTGCACTCTGCACTTTCTCTCATTGCCCTCTATCATTGTGTGAAAGTGAAATTTCGTTGCAGTCCCTTAAACAGTTTTTGAGTTATTGAGCGGAAGCAGATTATATGTATAAAATTACAAAGGGCAATAACTCTAATTTAATTGAAGGCAGTGTTATGGTTCTTGCACTCTGCATGTTCTCTCATTGCACTCGATCATTGTGTGAAAATTCATTGCAGTCCTATTAGTATTCGAGTTATAGAGCAGACACTTATAAAATTACAAAGGGCAATAACTATAATTCAAATAAAGGCAGAGTTATGGTTCTTTTGCTCTGCACGTCCTTTCATTGCCCTCTGTCATTGTGTGCAATTTCATTTGCAGTCCCACAAGTAGTTTTCGAGTTGTGGAGCGGACACAAATTATAAGTATAAAACTACAAAGGGCAATAACTCTTAACTTAAATGAAGGCAGAGTTATGGTTCTTGCACTCTGCATGTCCTCTCATTGCCCTCTATCATTGTGTGAAATTTCATTGCAGTCACTTTAATAGTTTTTGAGTTATGGAGCGGACACGAATTGTAAGTATAAAATTACAAAGGGCAATAACTTAATTTAAATGAAGCCAGTGTTATGGTTCTTGCACTTTGCACTTTCTCTCATTGCCTTCTATCATTGTTGGAAGTTTTGTTTCAGTCCCTCAAAAAGGTTTTAAGTTACTGAGCGGAATAAGTTACAGAGCGGACACAAATTATATGTATAAAATTACAAAGGGCGATAACTCTAATTTAAATGAAGGCAGAGTTATGGTTCTTGTGCTCTGCACATCCTCTCATTGCCCTCTATCATTGTTTGAAATTTTATTCCAGTCCCATTAGTAGTTTTCAAGTTATTGAGCGGACACAAAATGGGACGGACGGACTGACGAATGGACTATATCCCCCTTCCGCCTGCGGCGATGGGGGATAATAAGATAGCGGTATATCCCTTTAAAAGGCTGTTGTGAGTCAGTTGAAAAACACTTCCACAGGAAATGTTCATCAATTTCCTTAGTATGAATTGTTTACCTGATATACCTTTGTGCAGGCTAGGCATGAAATTCATGACAAAGTACACCTTTTCATTTTGATCTATATTTAAGAGGCACAGTGGTGCATTGTTGTTGTGGGTTCCTGGGTGTCGGGCAGACTGTGTCGTTGAGCATGTCATTTAGGCCACTGCTTTGCGTGTCAGATGGGGTAGGGATGAGGGGGCAGATATAAACCGAAATAAAGGTTTTAGAGGAAAACGTATTGAAATAAAACAAAAAACATAGTGCGACAAATGTCCTAGTTTTCCCATCAAATAGATGAACACTGAGTTATTGCAGATCGGACCTAAAGAAGTATTTTACATCATAATTGTGGCAAAAAGAGGTTTCAGATGACGATATTAAAATAAGGAATTGCTCCTGGCAGATACATTAATATTGTGTGTACGAAACTGCATTTTCGATGATACACTGTAATTTTCCAGTAAGCTGTTTTGCAATTTAAATACAGATTTTAATACCAAAATTTTTAAAAACCATAGAAAGCGGATGTTTTCCAGATGTACTATCAAATTATTGTTAATTCACAAATGACTTGGAGAGTAATTGAAAAATTGCAGTGAGCAATTTCAACATTATTTTGACTATTTACAGGTTGTTAGAGAGTGATAAATCACACTGTGACACCACTTAGGTATACATATTACATGATTTTGCTGTTAAAATGGTGGTTTGACATGGCAAGTATTGTGTAAAATAAATCACAAATGGCCCAGGGTGTTGATACAACTTCTTTTAACAAAATAAATAATATAAGGCAATCAAATATGATGCATTAAATTGGATAGGAGGGGACATTAAAAAAAACTTTAAACTTATCTTATAATGCTCATAAGTGAATTATAATTATTTGCATCTGTGATAAATATTTGTGACTAATCTGCCTTTGATATTCAACCTTTCATTATCTCTGTCAGAAATATACTACTCAAAATTTGCTAAGGAAAAAGGAGCCGTAAAATAAACTTAGTCATAAGCGATTTTCACGATATAAGTGTAATTTACGCGCATTTGTCGCACAATGAAACAACGATTTTCATTGGCTGATTTGTATGCAATGTCCAATCAAATGAGTTGTTCCGAGATGATGTCGGCGTTCTACGCAAAATGTCAAAAAAGCAAAAGCAGATTCAAAACAAACAAAATTACAGTTAATGGACTGCGTTTGCCTCCAACCTTAACTGATGACAACAACACTAATGTCGAGTCCCAATCAGCAAAGGACGAGGTAACGGTAACCCGCAAGATAAAATGTAATTTCGTCCCGCAATGGTTGAGAACGGACAGCTGGCTACGTTTTGAAAAAGTAGAGGATTTATGTACTGCCATGTGTGCACAGAGGTCAAACTGAAAAATTTGTTTGTTTTTTGTATGAAAATAAAATAAGACTTAGTTAGTCCATTGTTTTATCTTCAGTTGGCTACATAAAATACTTTGAAAGATATTTTGTGTAATTAAAACAATAAAAAATGAACATAATATTATTTTTTTTAAAAATGTTGAGAATTGATCATTCACCTGAGTTTCTATGTGATGCATATGTTTGGATTTTGACGCATTGTTTTTTGCCTGGGTGTGTCAAATGACTCGCATGTAGCCAATTGTAGATAAAACACTGTAGATAACGTTAGAAGTATGGTCAAATTTTTTAAAAAGATATAAAAATATATGCCAGTTAATCCAATGCTTTCAATATTTCCCTTCAATGGGAAATTTTATCTCTTTAAAGGGTCTGTTTAAAATATTGTGATCTGAATCACACAATGTTTTGATACAAGTTTCGCAACAGCAGGGGTTTAATAGATGATAATAAGGAAGGCAATAAAGACCTTGGACTACTTCTTTCGCATTCACAATTGACACTCCTTTTCCAGTAAAGTATGATGGGAAATGATCCGATTCACATGGGAAGCAAAAGACCAGCAAACTGATAATAATGTCCGGTCCACTATAAAAGGCCTAGTGATTTATCACTTCTTTAACTACTGGGTGTCTGAAACTGGACCTAAATTGCCATTGTTATACAAAATTAAATGTTTTGTGATCAAATTTCATGTGTTGATGATATCGTACAATTGTCAGTGATGTGGGACCTTGTTGAGGCTTACTGGACCTTACAGTGACTTACAGGGTTTAAAGGGACACGAGGCAATCACAGGGTTTAAAGGGACACGAGGCAATCTTGAAGTATTTATCAGCACCTAGATTTATTAATCTGGCAGCATTTTGACCTTAAACCTGCTTGCAATATAATTAAATAAAATTTAATAAATTTGGAGTTCTTAAAAACAATAACGTTATTCTACCCTAGGTTTAAATATATTCTTAGTGCAGTATAATCAACAATTAGTTATACAATTTACTTTGATCAAGTAATTATTAATATACAGCTTGTGTAGAAAAACTAACAGGATGCTGCAAGTTCTAAAACAAAAATCAAGGTTGCCCTGTGTTCCTTTAAAGCATTTTAAATTTGTTTAATTAGAATCTTATCTGGAATTATTGCCTGATAAAAGCAACACCTGTCTTCTGTTTCAAATACATGCTTTACATTTTCAATTTTAAAAAGTTCAGCGTTTTGTTTAATAATAAATATACCCAGAGGTCATCGTTTTTTGATTTTTTATGAATATCATTTGCTCCTCAATTGATATTCTGTAAAGATTTCATAGGTCATCGACCTAAAATGTTTGTTATGGCAAATGATGCATATCGTTTGATAAAGACTTTTCATGAAACGTTCATCTTTGCCACACTATCCTATTAAGACGTTATCTCACTGAAGGGGTGGATGTTTTCTGCTCTGCCTACTAAATGTACCTCCTAGCCAACTTCTCAAATGCAATGCCCAGAAAAAAACGCTCATAGTGTCAGTATTGCCATCACTGTCTATATAGATCTTGCTCGTGTTGGGAGTTTTATCAGACAACCCATAACCTGGGTAAGCTGGGATTTGGTGATAGAATGGCGGGGGAGTGGGGGGTGGGAAATATTACAGATGGAGTTGAAAGTCAATGGGCTCAGTTTGAGATGTCTATGCTTCTTTCTGAAGAGCTTTAAAATACTCAATCCCTGAATCACCAAAAAGAATCCCAAACCAAATCCATGGGTTCTACGGAATTTCTGGTGTTTAATGTAAAGAATATTATTATGAAATAGATTACTAATATTCAGTTTTAACCATCTGAAATAAACTCTCACAAGGGTTTTAAAATAATTAGTGAAAAAACGGTCTATGACCTAGATAATTATTACAGTCCTGGTCAAACAAATCTAGAGTTGATGGGGTGGCGGCATCGACCGTGACAGATGGGGCTGTTGAGGGGACAAGAGGAGGGGATGGGGAAGGAGTGCAACAGGCAATTAGAAAGTTATGGGGGCGTGGGCATTGAAAAATGGAGAGGAGAGAGATGAGATGTTTACCCCCACCAAGGAATACCATCTACAGTGGGTTATAACAAGGTGATGTTTTTTCCAGCGTTACTAATGAAGTCGCATGTAACAAACAAGTTTTATACCTGTCTTACTACTATCGCCTCGAGAAACAAATTTGCAATTCAGAGTGACTGTCACAGTTGGGGGAGCGAATTAGAAAACACAAAAAGCATAATGAATCTATCATCATGTATCTTGAAACCTTTCTATATGGTTCTTAAACATTGAGGTCATAAAATGTACATAGACACTTATAATAAAATACCTAACACTTCTGAGCAGTTGTCAGTTTCTGAATAGCCTGTGTTTTATACGCCCGTTTGGAAAACAGGACCCTTGGTGAGAAAAGCAACCCTATTGTTTTTGGGGTCAGTAGGTTCAAGGTCAAGGTCGCCATGACGTTAAATGGAAATTTGCACTTTGAAAGTGTAACACCCATCCTCATGTAACATCATAGGTACATTGCCCTTTGTTCGAGGATGAACCGTATTGGTTTTTGAGGTCACTACGTCTAATTTGAAGTCCCCTTGTATGGAATTATGTATTACTTGCACCAATTTGTGCAACTTCATTGCACAGGTACATTGCCTTTTGTGAGAGGAGGAGCTCGATTGCTTCTGGGTTCAGTAGGTCGAAGGTCAAGGTTGCCATGTCCTCATATGGATATACATATTCCAAGCGATAACATTGGCCTTGGTGACAGGAGGAAGCCTATTGAATTTGGGGGGTCAGTATGTCATCAAGGTCACATTGACCTGACAGTGACCCAATCCTGAGAAATCTTGAAACAGACATTGTATCTATGTTAAAAAAATGACTTCTGTTAATTTTGGGGTTAGTAGGTCAAAGATTAAGGTCACAGTGATCGTATCATTAAATGCTTTCCTGTCTTTTATTCATGAACTTTTTGACCTATAAGCTTGAAACTTTATACAAATAGTGCTCTTGGTTCAACAACCACTCATCAGTTTTTTTGTCAGTAGGTCAAAGGTCTAGGTCTGATTGGCCTGATACCTAGGAAGCACTTTTCACATAAAAACCTTAGCATACGGATGTATAATGCCCCGTTAGGCTTTGCTCTTAATTGTTTACATTTTTGATTGTGTGTTAAAAAAGTTGTGGGAGATTTCGACTCCGGGGTTTGACTTTACTAAAGTAAATTTCTACCCCATTTAAGTTTGAATAAATGTCAAACAGAAATGACGTTTCGGTAGCATTTAAGAGTTCCGTTGGTTCTGTTTAGCGAGTGTGAGCTATACTTCGATTCAAGCCTTATTACAATTCTTTTTAAAATAAAAATATAACCTTCTGACTGTAATGCCCTATTTTTAAATAAATCTACCTATGCTGCACTTATTAAGTGGTACATAATGAAATATACCATAGTAATTTATTTGTAAAAGCCATACCATAGTAATTTATTTGTAAAAGACAAATATATCTGTGTTTTTTTTTTTTGGTCTACATTAATAAATGTATTATTAAATGCCAACACTAGTACAATACCCTTGTTGCTGACAATTGAAAAACACAAACCCAAGATTGAATTTGTGGACCGAAGAGTATATATACTTTTGATGCATAAAGATGTACTGTTTAAATGTACACATCACCTTTTATTACCATAGTAGATTTAATATAGATACACCTGTAAACTTTATTCAATGACATATATTGACCTGAGTTTGAGGTCAACAGGCAGGGTTTACATATTTTATAGGCCCTGGATAAAGCATTAATAAATGGTTTTGATATTTACCAAAGGATTGAGGAAACTTGAATTTTGAAGTACTTGCAGCGACTTTATGAAATTTCATAGCAGAAAAGTTTAGCTCTTGATTGATAATGACTAGTTCTGTTGCTTCTTTACCTGCATATGTGGCAATATGTTTACATTAAAACTTAATAGATATCAACATACATGCGCAGTATGTTTTCATTAAAACTTAATACATACATACATACATATAGTGTGTAATAGTGTGTAATACAAACACAAACATAATCAATATACACTTCTAGGCTCGCGTTAAGCATTCGCCAAATCGCCATAGGCGAAAAGAAACCCGAACTGGCGAATGAAAATCGTAAGAAATACATATCAAATTCGCCAGACATCGGCGGTCTGGCGAATCCAAATTTCCGACCGATTTTGTCTAAAATCTCGGAAAATCCCGAATTCTAATACACAAAGTCTTTCACTGTTTATAAAGCCACTACCCCGCTGGGTGTTGTTAGCTAATTAGCGACAATCAATTTGGACTGATAAACTAATTATCGCAGTGTTTATTGAAGACCGCAGTCATTTATTGTTTCTATTGTCACTGTGCGATAGACTCCGCCCACTGTTCCGCCTCTTGCTGTCAATCAACTTGTTTGTGACCCCGCGCTCAATATTATCCACATATTAAACTGCGTTATCGAGCCGGGTAAAACATTAAAAATAACGTGGCGCCCTCTAGCGGCCAAAATGGCTTTTCAAAACACAAAGTTTGCTTACGAATTAATATAAAGCTGGAGATGCCGTCGGTGTTTTTCGAACTTTACGATCACTGATAAGACTAATCAGTTGTACACACGGTAGCGTAAACTGGAACAATGGCAAGTGTGAACCGATGTTTGATCGACTGTCTCTGAATTGGGATAATTTATGGTTGAACAATCAACATGAAAAAATGCAAAAGGTGCGCTTACTCAAAATATTGAGGTACAATTTTAGAATGAAGTGGCTTTTATTACTTACTCTGAGCATGATATTCGTGGTGTATGTGGCATTTCTGAATTTTGTCTCACAATGCAGCGCGATCTTTCTAGCTCCTTTGGAACTCCTGTTAGTTGAACTTGTTTTATATGCCTCAGCTTAGCCTTACATTTTTAAATATATTTTAATATTTTATTTCTATGAATGTTAGTAGGCCTATATTTAAATACATTTAATGAAAATACTAAATGGTCTAATCAATGGTGACAAGAGTCTGTATTTTTATATTTTCTTATTATATGCATGCATTCATTGTCCTTTTTTAAATTTCAGTCGACATTTTTTAAAAATTAAAAATAGCATTAAATTAAATAAAAATTTTAAAACTTTTTGAATATTTTATAGCTCCAATTGTAATTATAAGTAATTGTAAGCACTAAAGCTGAATGCATTTGATGTGGACATATTGATACCCTATACATGTAGGTTAATAAAGCATACTTTTTTAACTTACTATTGATCTGTACGCAAACGCGAAGTTTTAGCGCCTCCAATTCGTTCAAAAATATCTAGGCAAAAGTCTGGCTAAAGACATTCTAATCTGGCTAAAGGAATTTTTAGGGCTTTAGCCAGATTTGGCTAAAGGGTTTAAAATCCTAGCGCTAGCCTAGCACTTGTATAAAACTCCGGAATAGGAGACACTCCAGATGTCCTCTGGGAACAATGGGACACGGCATCGTTGTTGTTTAATGCTAATTGATATATACCGGTGGGACATGTACAGTATGGTAAACAATTACTGTAATTAACATGTCGCCAGTTGTCAATCATTTATCCATTTTAACCAATCAAACCAATACTATATCTACGACAAACAATAGCACGTGCAACAGTATAATAAAGCACGTGCAACTGTATTATAATATAACCTATTGTCAATATACTCTGACATCAACAATAGGGTGGAGATATCTAAGTACTGGAGTATGTTAATTGAATTAGTAATCTTTCCGTCTTAAACACTATTATCACATTTATTGATGGATGATGTCAAATGGAGCAAGAAACATTATAAATGTATTCAACAGTATTGTAACCATATTATATAGATGATGGCTGGCATTGACCCCGGGATATATTATGTTAGTTACGGCCAGAAGCAAATACTTTGTTGCTGACCAAATGTTTGGTCAACTATCTCTCTAGTTATTGAAATATGCTAAATAAATGCTGGACTACAATGGTTGGCATTGACTTCTTGATAGATAATGTTGGTTTCTGCCAAAAGTATATACTATCGGTGGTGTAGCTGCCTATAGGCACTGTAGGCACGTGCCTACACATTTTCCCCAGAAATCAAAAAAATAAAAATGCCAAAAATGCAATAAAAACTGAGTGGGGTAGTGGGTGGAGGGGTATGGTCAGCTCATACCAATTTTTACTCGTGGTCTTTTCAGAAAATAAAAGTCGAACTGTTTTTCGCTCGCAGTCTTTCGGAACCAAACACACCATGATTGTGCAAAATTTCGAAAGATTTTCAGAAAGCAAGTACTCATATTAATATATGTTATTTTGTTCTGTTCCGATGTTTTTGTTGCGAAATCGCAGATTAAAAAAGCTTGAAATCGCGGGTTAAAAGCATATTGTTTGCTGCTTAAAATACCGTCAGAATGCAGGATTTGCCTTCCTTCTAAAAATAAAAATCCAGGTGAGCATGCCCCCGGACCCGGCTTAAGACAATGCCTACACAATGTTTTTAAGCTATGCCCCTGACTACAATGGTTGGCTTTGACCCCTTCATATGTAATGTTAGTTTCTACCAAAAGCATATACTTTCTTGCCGTCCAACTATGTCTCGGTTAATAAATACTAGCCACCTAACTGCTGGACTACAATGGTTGACCTTGACCTCTCGATATGTTATGTTAGTATTGAATTCAATGGCTGTTCCCGGGAATTATATTGGGCCAAAAATAAAATTATGTTTGTTTCCCCTTCCCGACCGACCCACCGAAATTGCCGCGACCCGAATTATTTTTTCGACACTGGCGAAAAAATTTTTTTTTTTTTTTTTTTTTTCGAATTTTTTTTTTTTTTTCGAATTTTTTTTTTTTCGAATTTTTTTTTTTGTCTTAAATGTGTCTTATAGGTAGCATGTATTCCAGTTTTGATCTCAAATAAAAGAAATGAAATAAAAAAAATATTTTACCTACCTACCTACCCAACCCTTTTTTGCATGGGTCGGGAAGGGGAAACAAACATAATTTTATTTTTGGCCTTGTCGTAAATTTTTCAGCCACCAAATTTTTCAGGAAACAAAGCAAAAGTAGTTTTGATTTTATCTATATATTACTTAACAGTGGTCTCCCTTGCCTGTTGATTACATGCAGCATTGGAAGTTCAAGAAGGTCAGTTGATGCATGAATTATCTCCCTTGGTTTGAAAAAAAAGGAAAAAAGAAGAAACTTCTATATATATATTGTTTTTGTGTTTTTTTATGCTTAAGTTCCAATATAATGTTTTGATTGTATGCTTTATTTAAAGAGTTTTATTGAGCTTGGTATTTAAAACTTTCCCCCACCTGAAACTATTTTAACAAAAAAGCATGAATGTTTAAAACCCTTCACATCACTAAAAGCCTAGTAAGAAAATGTAAATTGTGGCATTTTGACACACCATCTAGAATGTTAGTTAGAAATATAGTGCTTGATGTATGCTGTAGCTTGTATAGTGTTGTTTGTGATTAATTGACCTGAACCAAGAAACAGTACTTGATTGTTTTTTAACTTTTAAATCTGTATAATTGCTTCCTGCTAGTGATGTATGACAAAATCAGGCTGTGTGTATTGTTTTCATATTGTATTTCTCCTGATAGTAGGCCTCCCCACATTTAAAAAAAAATCATTTTTGATCTGTCTTATACAAAAATCCTTATAACCTTTATAAAAAAAATAGATAAGAAAAAGATATATATATCCCTATTCACTAAGTAAAACAATTTTTTTTTTAAATTTATAAGAGCACCCACTTAACAGTTTGCATATAGCACCTGGGCGCTACTGTTAGGGGAAATACGGTATCCAGGTGCTGAACTCTTGGTGGACAGATGCTTGCAGTCCTGTTAGCTGTTTGTGAATTGTATTTCAGCATGGTAGTCAACCCACTGCTCCCCTTGTGTCAGTGTAGTAGGGAAGTGATATTCAAGGGACAATTTCTACTCATTGGGGATGTTTGCATTCTTCTGAAAGTTTTATCAATGTATTGTGTAATTTTCTCACAATTTGTAAAGTATATGCTGGTTGTACTTGCCCAAGTGTTGCGGGTAAGCCATTGCTAAAGACTATATATTCATTTAAGTGAAGTTTAGTAAGAAAAATTGTTTTGCAATCCAAGGCTCCATTTTTGCGACCTCGGTAGATCAGCTCATATGGCCTTGCTCTTTAGAGCTGAAGACCTTTTCACCGGGTGGACTCGTTGCCCGGCTAAGGCATGTCTTGTCCCATCTCATCTCCCTCCTGCACTGGGTGAGTTTGCGGCTTGGCAGAGGCATGTCTCATCTCATCTTGTCTCCCTCTGAGGATGCTGCCCAAATACAACGTAATATGATGTGTTAATGGGACATTAAACCCTAGTACATTTCATATCCCCCTATTCACTACGTAAAACAATTAATTAGCGTAATATTACTAGTGGTCACTTTCAAGCGCACACATTAAATTATATAGAGAGCTTGTGACAAAATACATGCCACACAAACATGGTAATGTAGCTTTAAGCAATTAAACTGGTATATTTCCAGTTGAATGCTAAAATTTCGGAATGGGCGTTACCTTTGTGAACAATTGTCCAGTTGTTTTAATATTTTTGTTGCCGACTTAATTTGTGCTTATATTTTTTTTATTTTGAGTTGCACATTAAATTTGTTTCGTTTGTTGAAACATGATTTATGCTTTTTGGTATTAGCAAGCATGTAATTATACTGTTGATTTGCACATGCAATGAAAGATAACTGTGCCATGTACAAATTATTAAGTACGGGGGGTTTCCTCCCATTGCCAATTTTGTTTAGGAATGCCTCGGATCCATAGTATGACATACATATAATATATACATACACAACTCAACTTTTATAATCGGACACCCAGGTTTTTTTAAAATAACACGAATACTAAAAACTGGAAATCACCGAAACACATACCAATATGTTATTAAGTTTATCAACAAGGTTTTAGTCCAAACAAGGCAGATTTAGTTAGTGACGCCAGTTAAAATTTCAAATGAAAATATGAATTATTAAAAAATATATACTCCTTTGAAAAGTGACTGATTATAAAAGTTGAAAAGTGTATATGAAATGCAAAGATAATAGTGTTGAATTTCTGCTATAAAATATATTTTATATATAAAATAAATATTTATTCTTTGTGTTCCGAGTCATTTTACATTCGCAGGTGTGTGTGAAAGTTTTAATACCTTATTGCTAAAAGGAATATATTTTGAGTATTATCACATAAAATGTAATTTCCATAATTCCATATTTTCAGGATTTCTATCGCATTGTAGAATTGTTTGTATTCATTTGCAATATTTCTGTATTTTCAGGTTTTCTATTGTAGATCGAATTGTTTGTATTCATTTGCACATTTCTTTATTTTCAGGCTGGCCGTCGTATTGTGGACTTGTTTGAAGGATTCAAAGATGGACACAATCTCCTGTCTCTGCTGGAGGTCCTCTCTCATGAAACATTGGTAAGTAGGGCACGAAAATTCCACTCGCCATTACAAGGGTCCGCTGATGCAGCGTCTCCGTGGCTGAATGGTTAACGACGTTGCGTTGTAAACCTTCGCCTCGCATCGCTGCGGGTTCGAATCCCACTGGGAGCTTGACTTGTAAGTGAGAAAGTGTCGATTCTTACGGATGGCAGGAGGTGTACAGTACTGGTTCTACCCATGAAAAGTGGGTGGTCTGCCTCCATCACAAAAAAATCGACAGTCATAATATAACCTTACATGTGTTGAAAATGACGTAAAACACCATACAAACAAAACTAACAAAACAAAAATCAAATACTTAGTAGGACGAGTAACTCAGAGAGAAATTTTCCTGCCCTGATCTACTGTAGAAAAACAACTTGTCTTGAAGGACCAACCATTTTACAGGAAAATATATCTCTTAAGTGATTGTTGTTACTGATCTTACACGAATAAACTCAAATCTGAAATTAAGTAAGAACAAAAAAAAGATTTGGCTTTTTGTCCCGATTTGCAATGGAAAAATCTGGGTCGAACAGTGTCAGGTTTTCTTTCGGTTAAGAAGTCGAAGAGTGTCGTATGGCGGAAGGCTTTCAGGTGGGTGGGCAGCGTCAACTTTTGGTTAAGAAGTTTGAAACACCTTCACTTGAATACTATCCAGTGGGTAGATTTCATATTTTCAGAGTTGTTAGTGCTGGGTATCGCACCCAAAAACATATCCCGATATATTAATTGCGATACGTATCATAATATATTTTCTTGTACAATTGTGTGGATAATTTCAATAGGCTTTGCCGATTTCCTGGTATACTTCGATGCAGATGACATAACAATGTTGGTTGTGCTTGTGTCCGAGGTTGACAATGAGCAATGTCTTCGCAAATGAGTTTCCAACATTTAATATTTTACAAAATGCAACATTGCCTAGATCTAGACTAGACTACTATTTTGTGTTCTTTTTTAAAAAAGTGACCCCAAACACACAATTTTGCTCTTTTGTTTTTGACATTTATCAGTCAAATCGGCCATGCTCGTCTGAGTGCATGGTACCCAGCACTACATATACCCACATTACGATAAGGGAACACCAGATATTATTGGAAGTATGTCTGTTTTATTAACAATTATAGTACCACGATTGTATTACAAACACGGGAACCATACAAAGTTAAAAATAGATCTTAGTCACAGATTACGATTTACTTTCATAAAACACGTGTAGAGAAAAACGGTACGAACCGGTACGCTAAAAAATATCACAGAAGATATTATTTTGAGGTCAGTACCACAATGTATCACAATACACCGATAAACCGATAATACTGCGCAGCTCTAGTTGTTACACATGATCATTAGCTGTCCAACAAAATGTTTCCATGACCAATGATATTGACCTTCAGTTCAAGGTCACACTTGATTGAAAATTCATCTTTTGATTAAGAATTTTGTCCAAACTTCTCCAACAGATTGCTTTGATATTAAATGGCAGTTATTACATTATGAATGTTACCTGTCAAACCATACCATTTTTCTGTGACTTCGACTGACTGCAGAAAGCATGCCATTCCTTTTATTTCTGTATATAGCACTCAAAGAAACATTATATATAAGGACTACTGGTTGAATTGGAGTAGATAATTCATTAATACATCTTTATTATTTTTATAGCCAAGAGAAAGGGGTCGGATGAAATTTCACCAAATCCAAAATGTTCAGATTGCTCTAGAATTTCTACGCAGAAAAGGGGTAAGTATGATGTGTGATCACCAGTAGTAAAGCATAAATTGTACCACCATTATAACTAAACAACTGATGTTTTAAAGGATCACTCCGCACGTTACCGCCTTAACTAAATAACTGATTAGAAGATATGTTGCATTGACGAGATGCAAGGTTGAAGGGTACTTTATCAAACATTAAAATTAGAACAATTTAAATTTCTTTGCATAATTTTATATTATAGAAAGAGATAATACCATTTTGCATTTTGTAAAAAAATATTTGTTATTCTTTATTATTGGTGCATCAACAATTAGTATTACGGTATACAGAATAATTTGCTTTGAACTATTCAAATAAATATTAGTATTATAAGTTGTTTAGAAAAACTAACAAAGTTCTACGAGTTTAAAAGAAACAAGAAGAAACAAACAAGATTGGCATGTGTTGTTTAATTATTATTGAATTATCCTTTTTCATCTTCATTTGCCAGTCCCTGCAGTGATAATAGTAGAGAACTTTCATGTAGAACTGGAAGATTTGCTTCCCTTTAAAGGCAGTTTTAGATTTTGATGTTCAGCTGTTATGAGGCACAAACACATACTTGTCAGTAGCCGTCTGAATCGAATGCAATATTTAGATTTAACATGATACTTTTGTCGTGTTATTTTTTACTGAGAAAAGCCACATACTTAATATGTATGTTTCAGATCTAGACCATCAAATCCAATTTAAATAGTTTATGATGTGCTAACTCTGTATAATTTAGATAAGACTGAACACATTGTATATAATGTGATACTTTTCGCTATAAAACTTTCAGAATGCAGATTGTATGTATAATATAAAATAAGACTTTCAGATTTGTCATTGCACACTTAAAAAACATTGTAATACAAGTGCATGTGTTTCAGGTTTGCACTGCATGACATTTTAGATAACATCAAGGGTTTAATGCATCTGTTGTCTCTTGCATTCCAGATCAGGTTATCTGCATGTTACATGAGTGATAGACAGCCAGGCCTTGAATTCACCAACCATTCTTGAAGTATTCTTAGATTTATGCCCAAGTATGCAAATTTCAATAAGTTAAAAATATAAACATCCATTTTAAGCTGCTATGTATAAATATGGTAAATATTAATAAATAGCAGCTTCATAGGATTGTTTATCTTTGAAGGTCATGGCAGTATGTGTGAATGAAATTTGAGTACTTGAGCTCAAGTCCTAAGACAATTCTCAAGAACAGTTGGTGAATTCAAGGCCTGTTCTAACACATGGGGAAGATACAAGTCCTATGCATCTACAATGATGTCGATAGCATTGCATGACATCATTGTGTGAATATACCTACACAATTTTAATATTTAGTGATGTCAACACACAAAATGTCATTGTGTTTACAAGAAAAGAATCCATCATGGCTATCCGGCTCAGATGGAGGAAATTCCAACCCTCGGTTTAACTGTTTTAATCGGAACCGAGACTCTTAAAACAATTTTACCTCGTGTTAGAATTTCCGATCTTCACGGGATACTCATGAAATACTTTTATAATTTTCTTAATTTTTATGTTGTTACTCTCGATATATTGATCTTTATAATTTTGATAAAAAACATTGTTTTGCATGTGCTAAATATGTACCATTACAGATTCGGTTAGTGAACATTCGCTCAGATGAGATCGTGGACGGCAATCCCAAACTGACCCTTGGCCTCGTCTGGACCATCATTCTTCACTTCCAGGTAAGCGTTGACACCTTATTTAGGAGGCTTACTACTACATTTTGGTGACCAAACGGTGGTGTGTGTTGACATGGTCTGGAGTAAATGACTTTAACTCTTGCAAGCATACGTCAGTTGAATAATAATCACCTGAAATAGTTGTTTGCCACTTGTCTAACTAATGTTTGTATCAAGCCTCCTGAAAACAGTCACTTAATAACATATGTACAAATTTTTATGCGAATAAATTAACTGAAATGAGGTTTTATGAGGTTTTATGTCCCATTGAACACATGTATGGTCATAGCAACCACAGGAGGAGATGAGATGAGATGAAATGCAAAAACCAGGACTCGCGCCAACGCAGAGCAGAGCTCTGCAGCTCTGATGTGGAAGGCCTAATCCACAGAGCTAACGAGGTCGCTTGGATAAATAAAAAAGAGGTCTGCAGCTCTTAAGTGCAAAACCCAGTCTGCAGATACTGAGATCGGGTATTTGTTGAACTATTCTGTGTTTAATTACTTCCTGAAACGTCATAGGTGTAACTATAATTTTCTCTTAGTTTTGGTACTCAGAATTCTTCTTGAATTTGATTTTCCTGTGAAGTTGGTTATTAATTATGACGTCTGCTTAAAATTGACAATATTTTGATATCTTTACAATGCATGCACACTTTAAAATATCTAAATTCACCTGTTTTCACAGCTTAGATGTTTTCATATGCTGCAAATTAAAACAGGTATTTTGGCTATACTTTCCCAAAATGCACTGTCAGGACTTATTCAATGTAGGAAGAGGGAATTGCTTCCAACAGATGCAGATGCATTATCAGAAGATATCAATGCAGACTGGTGTAGAAAGTTTTACCTGCTGTGTTGATTTTTTTTTTTGAAGAGTAATTACATGAACCAGTCTGATTTATTACATCATAAAGGGCTGCAAACGTTTTTTTTCTGGAGATAAACTTCTTGTATTTAACTTGATCAGTCATAACAGCTTTATTGCGATGACTGATACAGAAAATAACTCTTGTTAAGTCCAAACAGCGGGGAAACACATCAGGGAATTTATTTATCAGTTTGGATAAAATTGAAAGTTTGGAGCATGATAATTTCATGTTCTCTTGAAATTGTTATAACAGATGTATTTCTTGATTTTGAGAATATGTGTTATGTCTACAAGTTATGAAAAGTGTGTCTGAAGATTTCATTTTTTTGCTTCGAAGATACTATTTTTTTGCTTCGAAGATACTATTTTTGTGCATACAATGTTGAATATATCTACAGCAGAAAACTTTGCTAATTATTGGGGGATTTTCTTCGCGTGATATTTGACAGTATTTGAAAAAGTTTTCCAAAGTATCTTAAATAACAAGATTTATTGGCAAAACATAAAATATTATATGCATCTGACGAAATTTAAATATTTGTCATTGCTTGTTACATGATCGATAAGCCATGACAGATATTTCTTTCTAGGTGAAGATTTGTTTGCGCAAGAAAAGCATTCATAGATACTTTTTACATTATCTTGTCTGAATGAAAATAATGTATATGTTAATTTTCGTTCTTTTGACAAGCACTATGCTTTTGCTATCTTACAATCAATTGAATACAGCCAGAAAACTGATGATCTTGAAATACAGTTTCTGCCTCAGTTGGTGGGGCCAAAGAAATTGCCAACTCACCTACAACTCATCCTCATTTCATACAGGAGGTACACTCCCCCATTGCACAGCGCCTCCATGGTTGAGGGGTTTAACGACGTTTCATTGTAAACCTCCTCACCAGTTGACAATATTTTGATATCTTTACAATGCATGCACACTTTAAAATATCTAAATTCACCTGTTTTCACAGCTTAGATGTTTTCATATGCTGCAAATTAAAACAGGTATTTTGGCTATACTTTCACAAAATGCACTGTCAGGACTTATTCAATGTAGGAAGAGGGAATTGCTTCTAGCAGATGCAGATGCATGATCAGAAGATATCATTGCAGACTGGTGTAGAAAGTTTTACCTGCTGTGATGATTTTTTTTGTTTTGAAGAGTAATTACATGAACCAGTCTGATTTATAACATCATAAAGGGCTGCAAACGTGTTTTTTTCTGGAGATAAACTTCTTGTATTTAACTTGATCAGTTATAACAGCTTTATTGCGATGACTGATACAGAAAATAACTCTTGTTAAGTCCAAACAGCGGGGAAACACATCAGGGAATTTATTTATCAGTTTGGATAAAATTGAAAGTTTGGAGCATGATAATTTCATGTTCTCTGGAAATTGTTATAACAGATGTATTTCTTGATTTTGAGAATATGTGTTATGTCTACAAGTTATGAAAAGTGTGTCGGAAGATTTCATTTTTTTGCTTCGAAGATACTATTTTTGTGCATACAATGTTGAATATATCTACAGCAGAAAACTTTGCTAATTATCGGGGGATTTTCTTCGCGTGATATTTGACAGTATTTGAAAAAGTTTTCCAAAGTATCTAAAATAACAAGATTTATTGGCAAAACATAAAATATTATATGCATCTGACGAAATTTAAATATTTGTCATTGCTTGTTACATGATCGATAAGCCATGACAGATATTTCTTTCTAGGTGAAGATTTGTTTGCGCAAGAAAAGCATTCATAGATACTTTTTACATTATCTTGTCTGAATGAAAATAATGTATATGTTAATTTTCGTTCTTTTGACAAGCACTATGCTTTTGCTATCTTACAATCAATTGAATACAGCCAGAAAACTGATGATCTTGAAATACAGTTTCTGCCTCAGTTGGTGGGGCCAAAGAAATTGCCAACTCACCTACAACTCATCCTCATTTCATACAGGAGGTACACTCCCCCATTGCACAGCGCCTCCATGGTTGAGGGGTTTAACGACGTTTCATTGTAAACCTCCTCACCAGTTGACAATATTTTGATATCTTTACAATGCATGCACACTTTAAAATATCTAAATTCACCTGTTTTCACAGCTTAGATGTTTTCATATGCTGCAAATTAAAACAGGTACTTTGGCTATACTTTCACAAAATGCACTGTCAGGACTTATTCAATGTAGGAAGAGGGAATTGCTTCCAACAGATGCAGATGCATTATCAGAAGATATTGCAGACTGGTGTAGAAAGTTTTACCTGCTGTGATGATTTTTTTTTTTTTGAAGAGTAATTACATGAACCAGTCTTGATTTATTACATCATAAAGGGCTGCAAATGTGTTTTTTTCTGGAGATAAACTTCTTGTATTTAACTTGATCAGTTATAACAGCTTTATTGCGATGACTGATACAGAAAATAACTCTTGTTAAGTCCAAACAGCGGGGAAACACATCAGGGAATTTATTTATCAGTTTGGATGAAATTGAAAGTTTGGAGCATGATAATTTCATGTTCTCTGGAAATTGTTATAACAGATGTATTTCTTGATTTTGAGAATATGTGTTATGTCTACAAGTTATGAAAAGTGTGTCTGAAGATTTCATTTTTTTGCTTCGAAGATACTATTTTTGTGCATACAATGTTGAATATATCTACAGCAGAAAACTTTGCTAATTATCGGGAGATTTTCTTCGCGTGATATTTGACAGTATTTGAAAAAGTTTTCCAAAGTATCTTAAATAACAAGATTTATTGGCAAAACATAAAATATTATATGCATCTGACGAAATTTAAATATTTGTCATTGCTTGTTACATGATCGAAAGCCATGACAGATATTTCTTTCTGGATGAAGATTTGTTTGCTCAAGAAAAGCGTTCATAGATACTTTGAACATTATCTTGTCTGAATGAAAATAATGTATTATGTTAATTTTCGTTCTTTTGACAAGCACTCTGCTTTTGCTATCTTACAATCAATTGAATACAGCCAGAAAACTGATGATCTTGAAATACAGTTTCTGCCTCAGTTGGTGGGGCCAAAGAAATTGCCAACTCACCTACAACTCATCCTCATTCCATACAGGAGGTACACTCCCCCATTGCACAGCGCCTCCATGGTTGAGGGGTTTAACAACGTTGCATTGTAAACCTCCTCACCAGTTGCCACTGCCGTTCGAATCCCACTGGGATCTCAACTTGTAAGTGACTTGTGAGAAACAGATGGCGGACATTGCATTGTCAACCTTCTTGCCTCTTATCGCTGCAGGTTTGAATCCCATTGGGAGCTCGACTAAGTGATAAAGTGTCGATTCTTATGGATGGTGGAAGGTGTACAGTACTGGTTCTACCCAGAAAAAAAAGGTTGTCTGCCTCCATCACAAAAAATCAACCATCATACATAGCCTTTAATGGGCTGAAAATGACGTTAAACACCAAAAACTCACTCCCTTATTGCTGGAAACAGCCTTAAATGTGCTGAAAATGATTAAACACCAAACACTCACTGCTTTATTGCTGGAAATGTTTTTAATTAATTTGGGATTTGGAACATGATATTAATCTTCAGAAACTGTCTTCATCTCTATTTATTTGCTCACCCCAATTCCGATTCCAACTGGATTTGACCTAAGCTGGTTGTAAATGCCACATTCATTTGTTAAGAGTCTGTGTGCCTTGTACAACATGATGTGGCTTATACCTACACCATGACCTAAACAAAAGATAATAATCTGTAATTTTTTCTGCAATAATTTCGAAATTGATAAGATAGCTGCTGTATTGTATATCCGGACTGTATCTCTCACATCTGGTCCATGTCACTTATTCAACCCTTATCCCTAATATTTATTTAAAAAATTAGAACTTTTCTGTTTTCTGTCTTCAATTTTATCAAATGGCAGAACATGTTTTTTTGCGTTCTGCGATAAGAGGTGTGTCTTTTTCTTCTTCTGGAAGTGTTTTCAAGTGACACGCTCCCGCGGATGGTGTTATGGGATGTCTGTTTCACTTGCAGCTATCGATACGGAGGAATATTTGAAATATGTTGGCGCCATTGATGTTGTTGGTGATGTAATTTTTGATAAATGTTTATGGTAAGAGTTTAGTCTTCTGGCTGATGATGTAAACTTTCATAGACTTTCTTTCTTACGTTTTGGGAGATGCATTTTGAAAAATGTGAACTGTAGAAACTAGCACTTTGAAAAATGCCATGGGCACACGACTCTGTCCCGACATCATTATTTACCTAATTACATGGAAACTGTTGCCAATAAAAACAAAACGGCATGCAGATGTCTTAATCAAGTCTTGCATTAGATATTGAGGGGTTAACACGAAAATAATGTAACTATATGTAAATAAAGAATGAGATACAATAGTTTTGGGTCACCGCTCGAAATGTGTTTCAGTTTTCCACCTCTAAAACACTCAGCATACAGATAAAACTGACATTTGACCCCGGAGTGTGCTACTGTACAGCACCTTTATCAGCAGGAGAAATCATTTCCTGGGTTTAATGAGGAGCCAATGGCTAAACGTGTCAATTACAAACATATACCTTGTATTTATGTCAAAATGTCGGACTCACTTTCAGATGTAAAAGTTCCATCTCCACCCCTGCATATTTTATGCATTTAACCTGGTAGATTATCTGTTTGGATAGTAATGATTTCTTGTAATTTTTTGGTGCAATTACTGGTAATTTAGAAAGAGAATAGGTGTTTGGTATTTACTGAATCCAGCAAAAACTATATAGTTAGTTGATGCATGCTTGGCCAACAGAAACTATATAGTTGATGCAAGCTTGGCCAACAGAAACTTGAGGTTGATGCAGGCTTGGTATCCAACAGAAACTATATAGTTGATGCAGGCTTGGTCAACAGAAACTATGTAGTTGATGCAGGCTTGGTATCCAACAGAAACTATATAGTTGATGCAAGCTTGGCCAACATAAACTTGAGGTTGATGCAGGCTTGGTATCCAACAGAAACTATATAGTTGATGCAAGCTTGGCCAACAGAAACTATATAGTTGATGCAGGCTTGGTATCCAACAGAAACTATATAGTTGATGCAGGCTTGGTCAACAGAAACTATGTAGTTGATGCAGGCTTGGTATCCAACAGAAACTATAAAGTTGATGCAGGCTTGGCCAACAGAAACTATATAGTTGATGCAGGCTTGGTCAACAGAAACTATGTAGTTGATGCAGGCTTGGTATCCAACAGAAACTATAAAGTTGATGCAGGCTTGGCCAACAGAAACTATATAGTAAATGGAGGCTTGGTCAACAGAAACTATACAGTTGATGGAGGCTTGGTATCCAACAGAAACTATATAGTTGATGCAGGCTTGGTATCCAACAGAAGCTATATAGTAGATGCAGGCTTGGTATCCAACAGAAACTATACAGTTGATGAAGGCTTGATCAACCGAAACTATATAGTTGATGCAGGATTGGTATCCAACAGAAGCTATATAGTTGATACAGGCTTGGCCAGCATAAACTATATAGTTGATGGAGGCTTGGTATCCAACAGAAACTATATAGTTGATGCAGGCTTGGCCAGCATAAACTATATAGTTGATGGAGGCTTGGTATCCAACAGAAACTATAAAGTTGATGCAGGCTTGGCCAACAGAAACTATATAGTAGATGGAGGCTTGGTATCCAACATAAACTATACAGTTGATGGAGGCTTGGTATCCATCAGAAACTATATAGTTGATGCAGGCTTGGTATCCAACAGAAGCTATATAGTAGATGCAGGCTTGGTATCCAACAGAAACTATACAGTTGATGAAGGCTTGATCAACCGAAACTATATAGTTGATGCAGGATTGGTATCCAACAGAAGCTATATAGTTGATACAGGCTTGGCCAGCATAAACTATATAGTTGATGGAGGCTTGGTATCCAACAGAAACTATATAGTTGATGCAGGCTTGGCCAGCATAAACTATATAGTTGATGGAGGCTTGGTATCCAACAGAAACTATATAGTTGATGCAGGCTTGGCCAGCATAAACTATATAGTTGATGGAGGCTTGGTATCCAACAGAAACTATATAGTTGATGCAGGCTTGGCCAGCATAAACTATATAGTTGATGGAGGCTTGGTATCCAACAGAAACTATATAGTTGATGCAGGCTTGGCCAACAAAAACTATGTAGTTGATGCAGGCTTGGTACTCAACGGAAACTATGTCGCTGATGCAAGCTTGGCCAACATAAACTATATAGTTAGTTGATGGAGGCTTGGTATCCAACAGAAACTATATAGTTGATGGAGGCTTGGCCAACAGAAACTATATAGTTGGTGCAGGCTTGGTATCCAACAGAAACAGTATAGTTGATGGAGGCTTGGCCAACAGAAACTATATAGTTGGTGCAGGCTTGGTATCCAACATAAACTATATAGTTGATGCAGGCTTGGTTAGATAGAGGACACACGTAAGAATTACTTCATAGAAATTGCTGAGCTTTAACAACATAAAGATGCACACTTGGTTTTAAAGTGTTCATGGAACATTAATCATGCACAACTACCAAAGCTGTGATTGATTTGCACATGCGGTACATAAGATACAGATGCATGTAAGAAGTGAGAAGCACATTGTTTTTACTAAAGAGTACACTTTATGAAATGAGCACATTGTTATGAGTGAGAGGCTGACTGAAGAGTGACAGGCACATTATGAGTGAAGGGCACATTGTTATGAGTGAAGGGCACATTGTTATGAGTGAAGGGCACATTGTTATGAGTGAAGGGCACATTGTGAGTGAAGGGCACATTGTTATGAGTGAGAGGCTGACTGAAGAGTGAAGGGCACATTGTTATAAGTGAAGGGCACATTGTTATGAGTGAAGGGCACATTGTGAGTGAAGGGCACATTGTTGTGAGTGAAGGGCAGATTGTTATGAGTGAATGGTACATTGTATGAGTGAGAGGCTGACTGAAGAGTGACAGGCACATTGTTGTGAGTGAAGGACACATTGTTATGATATATTCAAATAGGGCCATGTTGTTACCAGATATTCAAATAGGGCCACGTTGTTACCAGATATTCAGATAGGGCCACCTTGTTACCACATATTCAAATAGGGCCACCTTGTTACTACATATTCAAATAGGGCCACGTTGTCACCAGATATTCATATAGGGCCACCTTGTTACCACATTTTCAAATAGGGCTACCTTGTTACTACATATTCAAATAGGGCCACCTTGTTACCAGATATTCAAATAGAGTCATCTTGTTACCACATATTCTAATAGGGCCACCTTTTTACCACATATTCAGATAAGACCACCTTGTCACCAGATATTCAAATAGTGCCACCTTGTCACCAGATATTCAAATAGTGCCACCTTGTCACCAGATATTCAAATAGTGCCACCTTGTCACCAGATATTCAAATAGGGCCACCTTGTCACCAGATATTCAAATAGGGCCACCTTGTTACAACATATTCAAATAGGGCCACCTTGTTACAACATATTCAAATAGGGCCACTTTGTTACAACATATTCAAATAGGGCCACCTTGTTACAACATATTCAAATAGGGCCACCTTGTTATGAGGTATTCTATTTGTTGGGTCATCAGTTGAATAATACATTTTTAGGAAAGACAAAACTAGACATGTTTTGTAAATGTTACTCGGTCTGTTTACAAAACAAACTGGTCAAGCCTGATGGTTTACTGATCAAGAGTGCAAGATATACTTGACTTTCTGATCTGTGTTTCTTGAATCGGTATCAATTGTAAATGCAGGAGTAATGTTTGGGTAATTAATACTTTGTTTATTTGTCTGTTAATGTTAAGGTGCCTTGGTGGCCCAGAGGTTATTTATACAGTAATTATATTTTTGGGAACAAGCCATGGAGTTTTTATGTGGATGACCAAGGTTGAACAGCGGTTGCCACATATTCAGAACTGATATCGAATATGCTGCTTTTTTTTTTAATATTTAGTAATCACACCGTCCGTCCGTTCGTCCTTTCAGACGTTCTTCCGTCTGAAACAAACATGTCTCAGCCATAACTTTGAAAGTCCTGAAGGAATTTCCATGAAACTTCGCACAAATGTTAACGACAATGAGAAGGTGTGTTGTGTGCAAGAATCAGGTCCGTACCTTAAAGGTCAAGGTCACATTTGGAGGTCAAAAGTCGCATGAGTCACAATTTTCAGCGACATTTGTCACTTACTGGTGACATTTCTTGGTTACTTTTAACATAATGTCTATATTGGTCAGTACACTGATAATTTCAGTTTTCGGAAAAAAACAACAACAAATTATGAAATATTTTTACATTTGACAATTTGTTTATCTATATAGTGGTAGTTTATCATTGAGAAGATCCATATGTGTTAGCTGATAGTGTTCTTAATGTTTTTGTACATCATGAAGATAGATAGAGGTGATAATGATACTCTCCTAGAGATAGTGGGGCTGTGTTTACTGTTAATTATACCTTCATCTGCTGACATTATACACAGTTTGTTTAGCACAAGAGTGAAAGTATATTTAATGTTTTTTTTTCCATTCTGTAAGATTTATGATCCCAGAATACAGTGCCAGAAGGAAGACATTTGCCACAATTTCTAGTACATAAGCTCTGCTGTTAACCAAGCATATCCTTCACTCTTTCAAGTTTGGCAAATGGTTGTTTTGTTTACTGTTTGGAATAACATTAATGTCAGTATATCTAGTTGAGATGTCACATAATTTAAGATTTAATATACCCCCCAACCCCAAACCGTGCTTTACTGGTAGCTCAAATAATGTTTGCAGTTTGGAGTTTGCCTGCTCCTCTTTCTTCGTTACAATCTCATCATCAGCATCTTGACTTGCACCACCATTGTCATTACTTAGATCATACTCCGTGGCCGAATGGTTAATGACGTTGTGTTGTAAACCTTCGCCTCTCACCACTGCGGGTTCGACTTGTCCCACTTGAAGCTCGACTTGTAAGTGAGGAAGTGTCGATTCTTACGGATGGCGGGAGGTGTACAGTACTGGTTCTACCCAGGAAATGTGGCTGGTCTGCCTCTACCACAAAAAATCGACCTTGCATGTGTTGAAAATGACGTAAAAAACAACACACCATACAAACAAAATAAACAAAACAAAGTTCATAGTTTATTGTGTATAGTGATACTGATGTTGCTGGATCGTATCTGCTCAATGGTCTAAAAATACAAATAGCACTTCTACTAACCCCTACGTCCGTTCTTACGGATGGTGTTAGGTATACAATACTGGTTCTACCCAGGAAAAAAAGGTTGGTCTGCCTCCACTACCCAAAAAAATTGACTGCCATATATATAGCCTCAAATGTGCTGAAAATGACCATACAACCAATTATCAACCAACTAACCCCTATCTGTGTCGAAATAAATTTTGAAATGTTCTAGGTGATATGTTGGTACATTTTCTCTAAACTCTCTACCTATCATGATGGCACCCGACACGGATCACTAACTGCTTTTGGTGCACATCCATTCTTTTTGTTACTCCTACTTCCTACCTTGTTTACAGATGTCTTACTGCTTGCTTGCATACCTGTCTAACTTAATTATATGTTTCCATTAGAAGTAATGAATGTTGTTCTTAGCATGATGCCATTGGTTGGGTCATGTTGCGTGTGTTTTATGGTGGATGCATGTTTGTAATTTAGTGTGCACATTTCCATTTTAACAATACTTTGTTACATCTATTACACTTCAGCATTTCTTGTTTTGAAAAATACATAAATCAGAAAAAACATATAATGCCATGCTTGCCTATACGTTTTGACATTTTGTGTTGATAATGAAGTCAGTTAAGTTAAATATTGTGAATTTTAGTTGAAACTTTGTACAGAATGTCTGTATTCTATTTGACCGAGTTATTTAATGCTATAGATTTTAGTCTAGTTTTAGATTTCCTGAAGGAAGTCAGACTATATAAATCATTATAAAGAAATATGAATCATTATAATATGTTCTTGTATATATTTACTTTTTTATATACCCGTTTTCGGGCATTTGTTGATTTACATATATAGTTTATATTACTACCATATCATCCCTTATTTTTTAATAGTTTTATCTTGATATATTTACATTAATTTTTAATTAATCCTTCATTTCTTCATCTTTCGTCAATTTTTGCGCACAATATGACCTATTTATGTGTCGACGTGCCGTAAAACACCATTCATTCATTCTGTATTCTATTTCTTCTGTTTCGAAATCTGCATTATCTTTAGCTGTATCCTTAGGTTAATCCACATGTACATAATACAGAGTGTCATATTTCCTTTGTGAGAGTTAGTAGATTTCTATCTTTCTTTGAGGATGTAGATTTTACCTGTATTAATAATGAACATGACTGTGAGGCTGCTGAATCTGGTGAGGTCTCCTTCAATATGTATCAGTATGTACAAGACATGAAAATGTGTGTATTGAGTCCTATGTATGTATCTCAATGAAATTGCGATTTGATCTGTCTAAACGATTGTAATGGAAAATCTGTGCCTCAGCAACAGTTCACACACCTTGATCCCAGTGTTTGATATATCGGTGCCATGTTTACTACAAGTTACTGTTAGTACTCTGTGGTAGTACTACTGCTACTGTAACATTCTGAGCAAATGTAAACAATTATTCTACCAGAAGTGAAGGTGGTGCAGAGTACATTTCAGGAGAAGTTGATTAGAAAAGTGTGGATTTTACATGAGCTTGGATAATTGCTTAATTAAGGTCTTGTGAAGATGGTAATTTTGATTGACTTGAGATTTGGATACTGCTGCACGGTGGGGCTATAAAGCCTGAATTTTTAATTTTTCATGTAATTTATTAGGCAGTGAGTTAAGAAGTGGGTGGGGATAATGTATAGATTCATGCAATGTTTTATGTTATGTTTATGAGTTATTGAAAGGCGTTATAAATGATTATGAGTTATTGAAAGGCATTATAAATGACATGTCAGTGGAAATGAATGGGGAAGGGAATCATTTCACTCTCAATAATTTGAAGTGTAAACATTTATTTCCAGTTAAATTCTGTATACTCTCAGACTAATGTGGGAAAACACATTAATAATTGACTCAGTACCAATAATCTAAGTTTCTTGAGCATGTTTGAGCTGTGATGAAATTTAAAGATAATCCTCAACACAGGTTCATCTTTCAAATGCTGTGAGCTGGATCAGAGGATTATATGCCTGTATGGCATGTGTTCGGAAAAAAACAGTGAAAGTCGAGAAAGATAAAAAAAATTGCAGTGCTTAATTATGTTGGAATTAATATTGTTATAAAAACACACTGAAAGAGTCTTGTTTTATTTTTTCCCCGATGGATTGAATTTAGGATCTGTGCTCATTTAATAATAATAAAAAAATCATGGAATATTAACAAAGAGTAAATACATATTAGGGTCATTTCCTGAATGCCTTTTTTCGAGCGGTTCAGAAAATCGTGGAAGGATTTTAAGTTAAGGATGGCAGAGAGGACGCGTTTTCAGTTCAAATTTAATTTCACACATCGATTCCGGAGACAGAGGGAAAAGGTAAGATTTGTAGATTTGTAGATTTGTAGTGATTATTTTAGTTTCATTGATTTATTATTAATCAGTGCTGGGGATAAAAAGAAGTGATAAACAATGTAAAAACAAATGCTGAAGAAATACTGCAAAGTATTATAAAAAACTGGAAAAAACCGCATTTTCATCCCCTCTAGTATACACTCAAACTCACATTGGTGCTAAACTTGTAATGTAGTTTACTTCTCAATGAGGCATAAAAGTAGACACTTGAAACAGTCTATTAAATCATTTTAGAATTATTTTATTTCTAGAATTTTGTGATTCTTAATCTGTTTCTCACAGCAATTAAAAGGCTCATTCAGTTCTGAGAACACACTGAGTTGCATCATAATAGCATGACATGATGTCATAATAGCATGACATGATGTCATAATACCAGGGTGTGATGTCATAATACCAGAAAGTGATGTCATGATAGAAAACCAAATGAAAAATATGAATGAAGCATTCCGATTGATTCGGTTTTACTGGACATTGAGTAATGAGGTTCTTGAAACCCAGAAGTACAAAATTCTAATAATGAAACAATTCTAAAGTGATAGAAACAGTCTATAGATATCCCGCCGCCTTAATTCCTTTATGTAAGTGACGCATCTGCATTATGTAAACAATATTGAGTGAAATCCCATTGCATGTATAATCTTTTTATAAAACATTGATCAGGCGCTTGGCCACGATCGTGGTTGGAATGCGCTTTATTTAACCGTAATTTACGGCAAAGAAAGAAATTGGTCTTTGACTGTCGTTTGAGTGAAACAGTACATGCGCAGTGAAGCAGTCTAAAACGTCCTATAAACATATAAGGTCATATTGGTACATATTGGTACAGCAACCTCAGTAGGAGATGAGATGAAGGATGGAGTTTCCTCGTCAAACATGCCACCACCAGGGGGCGATCACAGGCGGGGCAGAGGTCTGCAGCTCTCAGTCTTTATCCACTGAGTAAGTGGATGTATGACTTGACACTAAACCTGACATCAGTGTGATTAGAAACACACACTCTGGATTAGATTGGATATGTGTTTGGTGTTGTGCACTGTAGGGTTTCTGTCTAAATGGTTTATTCAGATTAGTAGCTGTTTTTTGTAGTAAAATGAAACCACCCAACCAATGTCTGTCACAATCAGCTATTACTAATATTGTGTAATAGGTGTAGGTATTTCTTGAGAAAAACACAACCTCTCAACATTGAATGGATATGTCAAAATCATCAGTTAATAGTGTGTGCTTGTTCTCTAGGAAGTGTGTGTTTGTTCTTCAGGAAAACAAGAAGCCTCTCCATGGCCGAATGGTTAACGACGTTGCGTTGTAAACCTTCGCCTTTCACCACTGGGAGCTCGACTTGTAAGTGAGGACGTGTCGATTCTTATGGATGGCGGGAGGTGTACAGTACTGGTTCTATCCAGGAAAAGTGGGTTGTCGCAAAAAAATCGACAGTCATATTTAACCTTACATGTGTTGAAAATGACTTAAAACACCATACAAACAAGCAAAACTAGGAAAACAAAACCACCTACCAACATTTAAGTGTTGATTTTGTCAAAATCAGCTATTAAAATTGTGTTGATAAAAACTCGTTATAAAAATCAAAGGGCTATAACTCCAGCATGATAGGTGCGATCTGCCTGGTTATCAAACTTGGCCTAAATATTATTCCCATCAACATTGACCCCAAAGTTTCATCAAGACTGGATTATAAACTTTAAAATTATTGAGAGTAAATAGCAAAATTCTATTTTCAAAAATCGAAGGGCCGTTACTCTTGCAAGATAAGTGCAATCTGGCTGAGTATTGAACTTGGCCAAGATATTATGCACATAAATATCGTCCTAAAGTTTCATCAAGATCGAATTATAAATATTAAAGTTGGTCAGAAACGAAAGTAGTGTTTCTGTCTAAATAGTTACTGCAGAAATTCAAATTTAATATTCCTTCACATTTGGCGGTGGACAATAACGTGTTTCTCTAGAAAAACAAGAACAACTAACATTTAAGTGCTGGATTCCAAGGAAATCAGCTGTGTTGATAGGGCTGTTTCTCTAGGAAAACAAAACAACCCACCCAACATTTAATGGTAGGCGTCAGGTATTAATATTGTGTTTATAGGTGATCCTGCCATAACTTAAAAAGTATAACAGATATTTTCATGAAACTTTTTTTATATAGTAGAGGGGCATAAGGATATTATGCACGTTATTTAATTTTGTTGATATGGCCAAAATTGTGGTTGTTATGGCAACAAAATAGTTAAAAAAAAACGTAAGTGCTGAAAAGAAAACTGTTAGAAAACTGGATCCTGAGATAAAAAGTATAGAAGATATTTTCCTAAAAAAAAAATTATATGGTAGAGGGGCGTATGCAGATTATGCATGTTATTTAATTTTGTTGATATGGCCAAAATTGTGGTTGCTATGGCAACAAAATTGTAAAACGATTATGTACTCAAACTTGTTTTGTTAAGGTAGGGAACATCAGTACTGGAGTAACTTGTTATCCAAATAGTAATTAGTTATGAAGAATGCCTTTCTATGTTTTATTAGCTCCACTATGGTAATTAGTTTTGCAGAATGTCGTTTTGCAATTGTTTTTATGCACTTGTTGTGCGTAAGAGTCATAAAATGTGCAATCTAACATCATTTCTGATTATTGTTTATATGCATTTAATCACTATATGCCAATAAAGCCAAGTTCCTACTTGATGAGGCAAATGTTGAAGCATGTATGACATATTAATACATTCAACATATCTTTGGCCTGATGTCTCATTGGTGTTTATTATACCTCACATAAAACGCCCATGCTAAATCCCCGTAGACAACAATGTGTAATTTCTTACTATCTTACGCGAGGATGATAGTACACGGTGATAGTAAATCACAGGGTGATAGTAAAAAAATTACCACATGCTTTGATGCGTGCTGTTTCGGTGACGTCATCGGGTCAGTATGGTGAAATTGCTCTGTTTAACTCCTCATAACTTCAAAAGTACTTGACTGATTTCAATAAACTACCACTCATTTTCTTAGTTGTAACTTTCATAGCAACTTTCTGAAAAAAAATGGTTTCGGCAAATACACTGCTTCACTGCGCATGTTCCGATTCACCCAGCAGTGGAGTAGTCTAAATCTGTACTGAAAATGAATCTTTATTTTTGCCCGAGCGTTTTTCGGTATAATAATATAAATATCACATTCATGAGAGGGTGATAGTAAGAATGTTCACCCTGAGGATATTGATTATCACCTTCGCCTCGGGCGATAATCATATCCTCAGGGTGAACATTAGTGAACAATTACTTACTATCACCCTCTCATGAATGTGATATTTATATAATATTATATTTAAAATCACATTTTTGATTAGCATTAGGAAAATATTTGCTAAATTTGTTTAAAAGAAAGTGAAACTTGAAAAGATATTGCTAAATCATTTTCATCATTTTTCATGGAACATTTTTGATGTGTTAAAATTATATATAAAGAAGACCTATACAATCTTAGTGAAGAAAGATTTAAAGACACATTTCCCAACTGAATATAGTCGTTGAAAAATCATGGATAGCATGCTTTTTAACCGCTTACTTCTCGCTGACTGATTACCGCAGAGACATTATATTGAGGCCCCATCACAGTTTTTTTCTTTTCATTTACTATTACCTTAGTTTTTGATATACAATATATTGTAACTAAAAACACTAGATTGTTTATTATGGGGGAGCATATAGTCGCCGCTTTTTCCGTCCGTCCGTCCGTGTGTGAGTCTGTGCGTCACACTTTTTTCCCGGAGCACAACTCAAAAAGTATGCTTGATTAAAGTTTGTGTGAATGATTAGGACAATGAGACGGAGTGCAGTTTGAAGGAACCATAACTCTAGCTTCACTAATTTTTTAATTATCTCCCCCTTTTTTGAAAAATATCCGGAGCATAATAGAGTTCCGTACGGATTCATTTTGAATAAGGAAGCACTTGCACTAAACATTACTTTTTTCTGTGTAACTTTCGGGATGCATTCGATAAACAACGTACATGAAATACAGGTTTGAAAACAATTTATATTTGTTTTTATTTACTGAAAGGTTATTAATGAATAAATATAAATACACTGAAAGGAAGCAGAACAGAAAATGTTCAAATCTGAAAACAGGGTCATTATTTGAACAAACTTGGTAGATGACCATAACCTTAAGGTAAATGCAGAATATTAAACCTCTGGCTATTGTAGTTTCAGAGAAGAATATTTTTTAAGTGTTTCCCTATATAAGTCTATATTTAATATGTGACTATTGGGGCGGGTCCAAATTTGACCTCAGGGTCACCATTAGAACAAACTAGTTAGAGGACCATAAGACGATATTACATGCAAAATATCACAGCTCTATATCTAGTATTTTTGCAGAAGATTTTTTAAGAGTTGTTAAATGAAACTGATAAGCCCCATTGCTGGGGAATTTATGACCTCAGGTGCACCATTCGAACAAACATATAATGATGCTTCACATAGACTTCGGGTCGTCCGTGGTCGAGTGGTCTCAGACTGGAAATCACATGTCCCTCACCGCTGCGGGTTCGATTCCCCATGGGGCCAGGACTGTTTAGTATGTATCAAGCTATCCAGCTTGCTTGCGGAACGTTGGTGGTTCTACTCAGGTGTGCGCCCGTGCACGAAAAAAATGCCCGGGTTTCCACCTGGAGTCTTCCTCCACCAATAAAAAGCTGGAATGTCGCCAAATGACCTTAGCTGTTGGTGAATTCATATAAGATTTGGCTGAATTCCGACAAGCGGTTTCTGAGAAAAAGTCGTCAGAAGCAAAAGATAACGACGACGACGGACAGACAACGGACGGACGAAGAGTGATTCCAAAACATCACATTGAGCCTTCGGCTCAGGTGATCAAAAACACTGACAGATGACAACGATTTTTGAATTTTGAAGTCCCGATGAGTTTCTTGCAGTTGAGATTTACTAAAACATGGCAGAGAAGTAACTGATAATAGAGTCTATTGAGCTAAAAATACAAAAACTATTAATTGTTAACACGGGTCTTTTAAGAAAATCCATCTATACATAGTTGTTTTAACATATATACAAGTGCACATAAAATGCAAAACGGTTATACTTTTTACTACATTATTATACACTCTTTATGGGACGGGCCTCATCCTTTGACAAAAAACTAATAATCTCAATTTCCTTGTGCAAATGTATTTCTAACAGCGATTTACAGTTACCTATAGAAATTCTCTCCCCCCACAAATACAATAGGCTCGAAATGTGTCTTTAAGTGACCAAGGTTAAATATAGATGAGATTGTGAACCAGTTGAACAACAGTTACTCACTGTTAGCATGTGATGGAAAAGAAAGAAAACAAGGTGCACTGCAGCCCCAAATAGGTGAAAATTAAGTACCTTAAAGTTACAAACTATTAACATTTAAGAACGCCTCCGAGGTCGAGGGGATAACGACGTTGCATTGTCAACCTAAATCTCGCCGCCCCCACTCTTTAGGTTGGAATCCCACTGGGAGCTCAATTTGTAAGTGAGAAAGTGTCAATTTGATCTTGCTGATGGCGGGAGGTATACAGTATTGGTTGAACCCAAGAATAAATGGGTGGTCTGCCTCCACCACAAAAAATTGACTGTCATATGCTGGAAAATGATGTTAAACACCAAACAAACATAAGTAGTTTGTCTATTGCATCATTATATTAATGTTTAGCAAAGGCAGCAGTAATAGGTTTACACAATTAGGAGGGTAAATGAGATATTACGGACCTACCATGTTCACATCATTAGGTTTTTATTAGGACAGAAGTGTCAGAAGAAGATGAGATTATGACATTTCCCATCAGACATGCCTCTGCCAGGTTGTGAATCAATGCTGTGCACAGGTCTGTAGCACAAGCTCATATCCACAGCAGTACCAAGGTCTCTGCACATTAGGAGGATGAATTTTGAGAGGGAAGTAGACGGGCATCCGTCCTTAATATTATAACATTTTAACTATCACTATAGAATTTCCTTAGCACTGAAAGAGGCAAATATCTCCACTTATCTCAACATTAAGTATAAATTCAGCCATGGAGAGAAACAGAGCTTGAATTAAAATAATATTTATGCAGAGTATTGTTAAATATTTATTTTTTAATTTGTCTAATTTTATTTTTTATAGTCTAATTTATAGACTGATACCAATCTACCTAAATGAGATGCTTGCAGCAGTTGTAGTGCCTACTTGTTCTGTACAGATGTCTTTTGTAAAGATGATAAAAATGGCAGATATAGTCACGTTTGACCACCCGACAAATGGGGATGGTGGATATGGCTTCCAATTGATACTTTAGAGATGCCAGTGAATAATGAGAAATGACAGTTTGGTTGTGGAACTCTTGATTCGCATTGATAGTTCTGTAAGTAAGATAGACAACCAGTCTGGCATTTATCTGGGGAACACATAGATTCAGTTCTGCTTGATGAGAGAACTGAAAATGAAACTCCTGAACCAGTCCAGTCTATTACACCTGATGCTCTGGAAGACATTCTGATAATCAGATAATGAGAGATGGTGTAGATTAGACAATATTAACCTTCGCTCATTATTGAATGCATTGCTTAATTGTATCTTGGAGTGAATCATGGAAGAAAGTAAAGGAGCAAGTAGCTTGAAGAAAAAAAGTTAACAGTTCTGAAACTTATTGGCAATATTTTATTCCAGCATTACCTGTGTTCTCCAGGAGCACTTATACGATTGCGGACCGCCACGCTATCGGCACATACCGCCAATCAAAACGAGCGCTGCGATGTAAAGTTGTCAAGCGCCACTTTAAACAAATGTAAAAAAAATAAATAAAACCTAATAAATTTAGCAAACTTGATGTAGAACACAAAGGGCTTTTACCAGAAATTTATCTGGACGAAAATGAGCCTGTGCAACTGTATGAATTGATGCAACAAACACCATAACATAAACTGAATCTAGACCAATTTGGTACTCTGTGTTTACATGTAATATCACGCAGAAGTTTGTCATCCAATCTTCAAAAATAAAGCAAGCGCCTCTAATCATATTGACCGAACCGTAAAGGGGGGTAACTCTCATCCAACATCTGGGTGTCTCTGTCAAAATGGCATAAAAACGCAAAATAACAGATACTGCACCGCCACCCTATAATTTCTAGACTTGGAAAACCCTGATTACACATGGCATTGTATCCATCCAGCAAGGACAGTTATGGGCCGCAAGGAAAGTTATGGGCCATGTTCCAGTGTGCACCTACAGACAAAGGGACTGTACATTATTAGGTTTTCTGTTTGAAAGTACAAGTCTCTAATGTTTGAACACCTGGTGACATGTCTGAAAAGCAACATTGTAATAGTTCTTTTGTCTCAAAAGTCATAGGCTTCTGGTTGCTATGCATCAAAAGTCTGCCAGTTGCTATGCATATAAAGTCATAGGCCCCCAGTTGCTATGCATCAAAAGTCATAGGCCCACAATTTATGTGCATCTGTGCATAAAAAATCATAGCCCTCCCAGTTACTATGCACCAAAAGCCTTAGGCACCACAGTTTCTATGTATCAAAATTCATAGCTCCTAGTTGCTATGCATCAAAAGGCATAGACAGGCCCCCCAGTTGGAATGCATTCTTACATGCAATTTATAACACACAGTATTGGCAATCACTTACCTTTATGCCAACAAGACTTAGTTTATTATTACATATTGCAGTCCCTGACAACTGCACAGTCTCACAAATATACTTACTGATGCCAGGTGCACATCTGTCACTCCCAATGGCCTATTAGATCTCTCAAAAGCAGATTTTGTTGTTTCGTTTTAATTCATACAATTTGTTTTAGGATGAAAAGAACAACAGTTAATCTAATAATAAACTACTCTCGTTTCGCTGTAAAACCGAATTCAACAACCCATTCATTCTCTGTTACACAGAAGCCGAGCTGAATTTTCATTCATTTTACTGTAGCCTCAAAATTATCTTTTGAAAAATTCAAATTATTAGCTAACGTTTAAATATTATTTTTTAATATAAATGACAGCTATTCAAATGCTTAAACACAGTGTTTCCATTATGTTTTTCAGTATGAGGGTCCCAGGAACCCTCATCTCATATGAAATTTTTGGGGGTCCTTTTTTAAATATTGCATAAGGCCATAATAAATTAATTGCTAGATTCTTATCCCCGCCCGCCCCGTTTTTTTATGCCGCCCCGGTAATTTTTATTTCTTCAAAAAAAAAAAAAAAAATTGCTGAAAGTGTGAAACACTAATAAAAATGTGTTTTCAATCTTGGAAGTACTCAGTAGCTCACACTTGCGGATACGCTACTTAGTTAGTGGGCACTCAGGACTTACCAATGATCGCAAGATTGACGGCCCTTAAACAGAGCATCTCTGGTCTATTAATAACACTTACACTTTCTGTTTTGATCAGCCATTTTCGCCATAAGAGGGCGCCACGTTATTTTTACGTTATCTGGGGAACATTACAGTTCATTGGAAAATGAACGTAGCTTAAATTGATCATGTGATCATCCTTTAACCAATCACATTGTTTGTATTATCTAAATATTTGAGCGACTGCAATTATAGTTAAATAAACGTTACTTTAGAGTGACTTGTCTTCATATGATTTGTGTATAACATTCTTCAGTGTGCGTAATGTCAGTGGCCACCGTAACTTATTTTATGATTTTGGCGAGCGTGTGATGACGCAATAGTGTGATGACGTACCTATCGGAATCATGTGACGCGCTTGCTATTGGATAGGATTTCACCGTCATATTTGTTTTGATTGTTGGTGAATATTTGACAGTTAAATGAATGAAACTTTTTCTGCGCTGTGATGCCTATTGTATTGAAGCTTATGGTTACCGAGGTTTCGGAGGAAAAGAACAACTTAATAAATTTGGAAATTAAGTTTGTTTGTTAAACTATCGGAATCTGGTAACTCCTTGATATTATAATGATTTCAAATTATTGGTATTTTATGACTGCGTAATTCTTGAAACAACTTTTTTCAACATTCACACTTTCTGAAACATGTTTAATCATCAGAGAACAGTTCTTAGTTTTCTCCCATGGAATTGAATCAAAAATAAATCCCATTATTTGTGGAGGTTAAATAAAGAGGATGTCATGTTACAGATGTGATATAGCTGGCTTTGTTCTATCTGAATGAGTCAGAAACAAAAAAGCATGTTCGCAAGATGTTTGTTTGTATCTGTCTGAGATTAAGGAGAGTCTTGTATTATTTGTATTTTGTTATTAATCACATGGTTGCTTTGTCTTTCAGCTGTTTGTGTTTTTTGAGGCAGCACATATAGGTAGAAGTTTCCATCTTTCTATAAATACTCTCCCATTTTATATTAAAAAAGTGATATGATTATGATATCTGGAGTGCAGATTTTGTGAATAATATACTTTAGTATGAATCCTTCGTATATCACGTCTATTATGAAAATTGTGTATAGGTGACTTGTAGGTCCATTGGACTGGGTGTAATATCCATGTTGTATGTTGATACTTGTACACATGTCACTGTAATTAGCGATGACAACAGTTTTACAATATTTTCAAAATTTTGTAATATGAATTGCACGGATAGAAAGTGTTTTCACAAAAACTATGCATTTTAAATCATCAAAATCAAACCTTCAATAAGAAAGTTACAGCTATTTAAACACCAGCTTACAATAAAGTTTTGTGTATCACTTCAGCCAGAAGCATTACATGTTAGACTGGTTCCCGCATAAAAATCGGGAACCAGCTTGTACATTTCTGCCTGCAGAGGCCCAAAAGGTAGCATGTTTTCACACAAAAGCGCTCCACTCTAGGACTTGGATGATTATTTCATGACATTAAAGAAGGCCTAATAGAGGTACCTGAACCTTCAATGACCTTCATCCACTTTAACATCATTGTTTTTAACGATGTTGAAGATTGCTATTTTTTAATGAGTTGAAGTACAACCTTGGAGACCTCTAATCACACATATAATTATATATTCATATTACGTCACTTGTAACCTTGACATTCATGCCCATAACATGGAAATCTGTCTTCTAATTGGTCTAAAATAAATATGCAAGTGGCCCATCATGGTTCAGTGAATAAAAAAGTGGCGGCGCGCACTTGATGAATTCATAGAGATCGACCAAATTGGAGTCTGATATTTGGCTTCATAAGTGAACTGACAAATATAGATATTACAAAAATGATGTTTAATCTTTATAGTTTGATTACTTAAAAATAACATGGCATTATTTAATAGTAAATTACCATTGTGACAGATATAAACTGGGCATGCACAGAATATATTGTCATGGCTACTATAATAAACAATTTACTTACTTACTTATATTATATTGAGAAAATACTGTAAAGGCTTAATGGTAATTACAGTGATCATAATTACTATATATACCCTTTAAATTATTCAATATTCAACAAAAGGTAGTTACAATTGTAATTATCTTCAAGTGTGGTAATCTAGTAATACACCATGTTATCTCAAGGGTGAAATTCACACTGTATCTCACAATCTTAAACTTTTCTCCCTGATAGTGAAATTACTCTATGGTGTTTTACATACATTTTAGCCTATGAATCAGCAACTTTTTATCTTAAAAACTCTCCAAGTACATAGAAAAGAGTCCTTGAGATAAAAAGTAATCTAAACCTTCTCTTAGGCTGGTTGCTGACTATAGATTGTTCATTAATTTATATCGTACATGTGCATTAAATTTTAAGGATAAAAATGAAAACTCTTCTACCTTTTAGTTTTATCTCTATCTTTTAGTTTTAACTTTTGGTTGGTATAGACAAGCAAGATGACATAGTTTGTTATGCCAGATGAGATGTTCGATACATTAGGAACTGATGACAGTCCTCCATATATGAGATTATAAAAGTCTTTCATGGTTATCCGGTGAAGATAGGGAATTCCAACCCGAGGTATAACTATTTTTTCGAAACCGAGGCTCTGAACCTACCCATGATAGATTCTTTTTCTTGAATATCAGAGACATGTTGTGCGTTGACGCCGCCAGTTATTAAGTTATAACGTTTTGCATGTTTTCCTGCATAACAGATGTTGGTGCGCGCGTGAATTTTATCTCGACCCTAGGGTGTGATGGAAATATCTAGCTCCGGTAAAATGACGGATAGCCTTGTCCGAGTATGCAAGAAATTGATATCTTTTCTCACTCATTTGTTGTAGAATCTTTTAATTCCCTTAAAAAAATTTACCTGTAGAAGAATGTTTTGTGTTCAGTGATGTAAACCCAATCTGTTTTGACATTGCTGGCCTGATGTCTGTAATGATGTCACCGTAGCTAATGTTGGTCCCAGGATTGGGATAGATGTTACCCAGGCAAAAATGGAATGAACTTCTTCTTGTCCATTAACACATTATCTCGGGTTATTTCAAGCCACTCCAGAGGGAGGGGAAGGATACATAGAAATCCGGGAACCGTGCTCTACTCTTACTTTCAAGTAGATACCAGTTGTTATATGCTTTAAGGATAGAATCCAATACACAGGACTGCCTGGTTTACACCCTATCCCACGGACGAGGTTAAGGGAATCATCTGGCCTAAAAACACACCAAACAATTCCAGTGGCACCCCTGAGGCTCAATCCCAAGATCCTTGGATTAAGAGTTGAACATGCTATCCACTGGCCAGTAAAACCCAGGTTCCAGCCTCACCAGCACCAGTGAGTTTTGTCAGTGTGTTCTTGTGTTGAGGAGTTATCTGGACATTTGAGGCCATTCTGCTATCCTGATTTATGCCATGTTTGTCTGGGTCAACACCACATAAAGGTGCCATATCTGATTCCAGTGGGGCATGGACTTTGATAAATTATTCCAGTGATAGATTAATGCTGCAGTTGGAGATACTGCTGATTGTGAAGCAGGATAAAACAGTCCAGCATTCATGCAGCATTCTTTCTCTGACTTTAGTCCCTGATCAAACATGTCTCTTCCAGTTGTTCATTGGCTATGGCGTCTGTCACAGTTTGTCGTTGTCAGCATCTTAAGCAGTTGCCTCACACTTTATATGAGAGCGTGATTTGCAGTGTTGGAGCATCCCTTCTGCCATTTTTCAGCAGCAATTATCAAACAGCACACTGGATCAACAGCAGGGCACTGATTTAAAAACTCTCTCAGAATATATTAAACTGAATTTGTCAGAAGTGTTCACATGTGAAACATATAGCATATTTTATTAGTAGATTAGTGGTATTTAGTGTGAATAGGGTGAATCACAGCAGCAGCTATGGGGTCAGTGTCAGTAGCAAGCATATCATCATACAAGAGAAATGATGAACAATTATCTATCCCAGAAGCTGGATGGGATGAATGAGAAATAAGTAATTAATGGCAAGGTGTGTTCATGTCAGATATAATTATTGTTTGATATAAGTACAGCCATTGTGTTGTAATTAATTGATGATAAGACAGGGAACACTTTGGAAACATTGTTTCATTTTTGTAGAGATCTTCTGAATTATGTTTGCAGAGAATGTTGGCATTTAGTGAAACATAAGATAGGTGTCGTTCATGATATTCAGGATAAATAAATGATTTTATTGTGTAAACATAATTAAGAGAAAACTTGGGAAGCAATTTTTAGTTTAAAGCAATTAGAGGTAGCAGTTATAGACTACCTGTTTCAAGAGTACTTGAGAAAGATTTTTGGGAATGTTGGGGTCCTAAAATGCTTATTATAATTTTATAGATGAACATCCCTAAAACATGATTATAAAGCCTTTGTACTTGTAAGCTTACAAGTAGCAATTACAGTAACCAGGTAAGCACGAGTCTTTCTGACTTGTTGGCAAGTTTCAGGTGTTAGCAAATAACCCTGTCTCTGATTCTGATGGAGCAATCATTAAGGTTCCATTATTTGTACATTTTAACATAATTTCTCATGAAGTAGCTTCCACTATGCTGTAATTCTTAATGGGACACATGGCAATGTTTTAGATGGAATCATTGACAAGGTTACAATAATACAGACCACAGGAGCCACTGTTTGTTCCAAACTTAAGGATAAAGTTGTGCAAGTTCCATACATAACACAATATTTATGTATAGAAATACAATCCGGATAACTCTTTACTACCAGGTATGACAACAACAGCATCAGCAGCAGCATTTAGTTCTGTTTAATGTATCGGGTATTTTTGGACTACACCTTAAAACAAAAAAAAAATCCTCTTCCAAAATGTTGCAAAAATAAATTGGAATTTTTGTAAAACTGATGGTGTCTTTCCAATAATCATTTGTTTTACAAAAAAAGTAAAATTGTTTACATAAAACTTTTAAAGGCCTTTTTAATTTCCTTTAAAACAACTTGGATGATAGGTTTGCAAAATATGTTAGCAGGCTGTTTATATCTTTTACAAATATATTAAGATTGATGTGTGTCCCTTTAAAATTAGTCAGAGGGCTGGCATGGCGCAGTCGGTAGCGCGGAGGCCCCGGGTTCAATCCTCTGTGGTGCCACTGAGTTTCGTCGGTGTTTTCTTGGGCAAGACACGTTCCCTTAGCCTCGTCCGTCGGATGCAGACGTAAACCGGGCGGTCCCCCAGTTTATCGGTCTACCCTCCGAGCACGTTAAAGAACCATATAGGAATCTGTTCGATAATAAGATTAGGGCACGGTTCCCGGATTCCTATGTATCCTTCCCCCTCTCTCTGGGGCCGCTCTAGATAACCTATACTGTGTTGATGAGCCGTTAAACAACATTCGATTCAATTCTGTTCAATTTAAACTTAGTCATCTCTATTCAGTCTGCCTGTCTGCAAGATAAGATATTAGAAGTTATGTCAGTATAGAGTAGAAGTGAAGAAATAAAAAGAGTAAAAGTGAAGAAAAAAATAATGTATCTAAAATCCATTAATCTTAGATGATGCAGCAGCCATGCTGATGGATTTGTACAGTAAGAAGCTATATAACAAGCTGTTAATGTATTTTTTAAGGAGGTATAAAATACATGTGCATACTTTATAACTTTTTAATTTTTATGCTCCCGTCGGTTCGTCTGTTCATCCTTTCATCCGAAACAAACTTGTCTCAGCCATAACTTTGAAAGAACTAAAGGGATTTCAGTGACACTTAACACAAATGTAAACCATAATGAGAAGGTGTATCGTGTATAATAATCGGGGCCATACCTCAAAGGTCAAGGTCACACTTGGCGGACAAAGGTCAAATGAGTCAAAACATTTTTGGGGGCATTTGTCATTTACTGCTGACATTTCTTGTTTCATATTTCTTCATTAATCCTTGCATATCAAAAGGTCAGGGTCACTTTCAAGGTCACACTGTGACTTCAGAAGTTAAATTTTAATGAAAACTTAATGCAAAAATTTAACATTATTCCCAATTAATTTTCCATTTGTTCATATTTCTTGATCAAACTTTGCATACCGTATGTTTAGTCATTGACGAGAGCCAACTTAAACCATACAAATATAAACAGGTCAAGGTTTTTTTCAAGGTCACAGTAGTAAAATATTAACAGAAAACTTAAAACAAGGTCAAGGATGAAGTTTGTCAATTACAAAAAAAAGTAAAAAAAATAAATAATATGAAAGTGGATGTTGGGGTGGGGGAGCTTGCTCTGAAATACTGTTTCTTGTGTTATCAATAATTCTTGTTAAATTTGTTATCATTTTCATACATCATGGCTCAAACTTTCTCAAGCACCTGGCATGCATCAAAATGGCATTAATTCTATGCAATTATTTTTTCATTTTAAAGACATATGTAAATCATGTAAGCTGTTCAGGTGAATTGCGGGAAAATTAATTGTTTATTAATTCTGCATGAAAAACTCAGCAGGATGCACATATTTTACTGCTCAAATTCAAAATGAAGTGAAATGATATGCGGTTTTTCGACCGCTAACGTGGTTTTTCGACCGCTAACTCATCATTAGGACAACAACCTCTGCTCAAGTTCAAGAAATTGTTCACACATTCTCTTATACTTTGCAAATTTCTGAAATTAAAATTGATAATTTACTGGCAAAAGTAGGGCCAAGACCTATTTTAGCAGACGGGTAGCATTATTCTCTCAAATTCGTATGTATTTTGTCATTTGTTGTCATGCTTATTAAAGTTATTGATAGCTTTGTTGTTCAGGTGCCACTTAAGTGGTGGCAGAAAACAATGAATGTGGTTCCAGCATACATAGGGTGTCTACAATAGAATTTGCAGCAACTATAGACAGTTCTGCAGGTGGTAAGTTTATAGGCCCATTCCTGTTATTTTTATTTCGCTGTAAATGAAGAGCTGGCCTGGAATGTTCATTTATTTACTGTCCGCCCATACAACTTTCTTGTTTTGGTGCACCGTAAAATGAAGTCAACCCTTAGGAGTCTGACTCAGTGTTCTAGTAACAACTGAAAAACATTACCAATACGGCACCACCAACATATAACAACAAGTTTAAAATTACAAAGATATCTGGAAATTTTGTTCGTAAAACCGAGAATTTGTCTCGGCTCAGTCAGGAATACCAGCATCATCCAGAGACATGTATGTGTGTGTGCTTGTCTCATAGCAGCAACTTCAGTAAGTAATGTCTTTGAAGTTGCGGCGGTTTGGTACGAAATCTCGGGATTATAATTTGAGGGTGTGTGCTGCCTACCAATTTGTTTAATCCGTGTTTATGACCTTTCTTACATGTAAATAGTATATTTTATTGCTTTGCTGGTGAAATAAAATTTGTACCTTGTTAAGAAGCACTTAATTTTATAAACAGTTTGAAATAAAATTCAATTAAATAAGGCAGGAAGTTGCCTGGGAGGTGCTGTTGATGCATGAAATGTGTGTTTTGTATATCATACTCAAGAACTGCACTTCCTTTGGGTTATTAAATTGTCTTAGTACATTCTTGATACCTCAAGGTTTCATAGTATGGTGTAGTGCATCTGTGGCCCAGATAGTAAAGATGCTGCATGTCTGAAACATTCTCGCCTTAGGACTCACAACTGCGGGTTTGAATCCCACTGGGAGGTCGACTTGTCATGTGAAAAAGTGTCTATATTCTTACTGATGGCGGGAGGTGTACAGTACTGGTATTGTGTCGCCTGCTTATCGTGGCAGACACTTAGGGCTCACTTTGTCCCCCATCCGTCGTCCATCTTCGTTGTCTGTCACACTTTAATCTTCAACCTAACCTTGGCCATGACTTGAAAAGTAATTGACCTATGTTCGTAAAACGTCACATACTTGTTCATGGTACCAAAAGAATTGTTGTTACACATGTCCAATAACTCAGACTTTCATTTTGACAGAGTTATGCCCCTTTTCATAAAATTTTAGCGTGCAGCCTAACCAAGCGAAATAAGAAAACAGAAGGCGGTACAAGTATTCCGTGGAACAGTCCCTTCTACTGTAATATTTCTATTACTTTCTCATGTTTGATTTATTATAATATTTCGATCAAGGCATCAAGGTTGCAGAACCTGACAAGACAGGAGACCAAAGTATAAGCTGATTATCGATTACAGATGATGTACGCATTTAATTGACAGCCTGTTTTTGTTATGTATTTTTATTGTCTCACCCTTCTTGAAGAGAAAAAACAAAAACATAAATGCTACTTTTGATGCGGCAGCGTCAACATTCAAATTTTTACGTTTAGATAATTTTCTCAAGTTTTCTCTAGAGACTTCAGTTTAGTTATATCTTGGGTAGTTCAACTCAACATGACATAAAAAAGCAGGGGTGACCTTGACCCTCCAGACAGAAGGCGGATGACTAGTAATTTTTACATTCAAATTTTTCATTTAGGTCAGTGGGCGTCCGTGGCCGAATGGTTATAGAGTCTCTGACTTGCAATCCCTTGCCCCTCACCACTGTAGGTTCGATCCCTCAGGGGCCTAGGAATCTTTATGTGAGGAAGCTATCCAGCTGGCTTGCGGAATGTCAGTGGCTTTACCCAGGTGACGGACCGTGCACGCACCTTGGGTCTTCCTCCACCAGTGGAAGCTGGAAAGTCGCCATATGACCTTAGCTGTTGGTGCGACTGTAAAATCCAATTCAATTCATTTAGGTAATTTTCTTGGAAGCAACATGTTTTTTCTCCTTTTAGACATCTTTCATGTATGTCAAAGCCAAGTGTAGGAAACACATTTAATACTGCAGTATTCTTTCAATCACAAATTAATGGTGAATTAATTAAAATCAAGTTCATACAGTTGAGTTTATTGGAAACCATGCATGACATGCCACTCACAGTTACTGCTCCTGCTGTCTTGAAATGGGATCCTATTCTTGCCATTTTTCTATCTTCTGCACGTGATGTGATGCTTGTTTGTTTGGCACACATTGAAAACTCATTTGCTATGATGAACACTGCAGCAGTAATTTGCACATCAATTCTCACGTGTGTCCTATATTATACATTGATAGCCGGGAATATCCTTTCCATATCCACTGTTGCATTATGGCCTAACAAATGATAAAAAGGACGTAAAACACCAATAAAAAATTATTCCTGTAATGTTATATTAGTGTTTATTGTCTGGAAAATTGTATAATAGTGATGATGATCATGAGTGTCTTAAAGGTTGTTTCCATTATGAGCAGTATAAGGGTTTATTATTCACATTTGACAGAGCTTCGGCAGCCTCGGTAGCTCAATGGATAAGGCCTTGGCGTTAGAGATGCAGACTTCTGCTCCCCCCATCATACAGTGGGTTCTCTTACATATCTGATGTGACTTCATCTTTCATGTCTTCTCCCTCTGAGGTTGCTGCCCCAATATAACCTCATATCCTAATATAACCTCATATATTTAATGTGTTAATGGGTTGTGAAACCCCATTTCATTTCTTTTTTTCTGGTAATACTGCTCAGTCAGGCTCTCGGTATGATCACATATAAATACATCGTTAATTGTATATACATTTTCATTCTACCATAAAGAAAGCCTGTAATACAAGTACCATTTGAGTGAAAAAAATGTATATGGGGAATATACATGTATGTAGGTGAAATGCCATTTTGTTGGTAAATGTTTGAAATTTTTTGTGTCAACACTATTTTGTGAGTACATACATGATTATCCTATTTGGGCAAAATGTCATCTAGTATTTCGAATGAAGGCTATTCATATGTACATTTTCCATTTGCATCAAATAAAATCATTTAGTACATTTACCATTTTGGGTCAAAATGTCATTTAGTATTTGAGCCAAAGGCTATGTTCCACGTGGCTCAGGGCCAGGGCTCAGTTGTTTAAAGATTGGTTAACTTAATCGAGCGTTAAGGTAAAATTTCAAATCTCTCTGAATTTTCGATAAATGAATATTTATACCAGAAATTGAGCATGTGAAAGCATTATGTTAAGAACAAAGAACAAATGCATATTAAAATCTTTTAGTAGTACAATTATTTTTTTTATGAGAAAATGTACTTTGAAAGTTTACACTTACCAAGAATTAAGCTAATTAACTGATCTTTGAACAACTGGGCCCAGTTAGTGAGTAACATTTTTAATGCAACTTGAACAGTGAGAAATGTAAAAACCTGCACATTTGATTTACCTGTATTACCTGTAGGTGAATGAGAACTTGCCTGTGTTTCTGTGGGTGGTGTCAAAATAACTAGCTTTTTATTATGACATGAAATGTTACATATTCCAGTTCTGGGGTCAGAGATTATCTCTGTACAGATGGTGCACAAGGCATTAACATGAACATGAATGTCATTTCTGTTTTTTTTAATAATAATCACAAGTTATCCAGCAAGGGTGCAGTGGCAGAAATATTAAGTTAAAAAAAAAAGCAGATGCAAATTCTTAGCATGGTGGTGGTGGGTGGCATTCTAGTGTAATGGTTTAGTTAGTAATCCAGGGATCCTGATTTTGATCCAAACCCAGACACAATTTGGATTAGAAATACTTAAACATGTATTTGCTGCCTGACCAGTCCCACAGATGAGACAAAACCGAGGTCCTGGCCTTAAATTCACCAACCATTCTTGAGAATATTCTTAGACTTGAGCTCAAGTATCCAAATTTCAATCGCAGATATTGATATTATGAGGGACAATATTCTGATTTTACTGATATCTACTAGTATTGTGGGGTGGATAATACTTGAATCCTTATTTCAAGAACTTATGACAAACCTTGAAGGATAGTCTCCCTTCTTGCTGCCTGATTCACACAAGCTTCAAATGGGATCTGCAATGGTAATTTGTGGCTGTTTTCTCTTGCATTGATTATTTATTAACTGTACTTGGAAATGGAAGTCACTTCCCTGATAAATCAGTGAGTCAAAATGTTTGTTTTAAAAATAATCTTTGAAAACCATGACACAGATCAAGTTGGTCATGTAACAGGTGATTTCACTGATACCATTAAACTGACATTATTAAATTATAAAACCAACTTTGTTTTGTATAAGATAAAAGAAGATTAAATGAATTTGATTCACTGGTACATCAAGCACTGCATATCATATAATTATGACAGAGCCGCTTCTCTCTCTATCATGTGCAGTGCGCACGTGCAAGCATGAGAATTACAGCCAATCAAATGCCCTGGAAGACGATTGGACTATTTATCTGGATTTGTATCGTGTATTTATCTGCTACATGATGCAGTATCTGCAATGATTCTGCTTGCACTTACTGCCAGATACCTGAATGGGTGTATTATGTTCTCAAGAAAGAAGTGAGATCTTGATAATATTACAGAATAATTTGGCGCCTGATATGATATCAAGCCATCTTGTGACAGCAGTTTATGTAATATTGCACAAGAGATAACAGCACATTCAAAAATATTTTGAAATTTTTAGAGAAATTGTTCACTTCATAACATAGATAAAGATTAGATTAGAATTTGTTGTTGCTGGATGCTTCAAGAGCTTTATGGAGGGTTGGTTGAACATTTGGTTCTAGAAGTTTTTTTCTTGCATACCGAACAAGGATATCCGTCATTTTACCAGGGCTAGATATTTCCATCTCACCCTAGGGTCGAGATAAAATTCACGCGCGCCTACATCCGGTATGCAGGAAAACATGCAAAACGTTGGTAGCTGGCGGCGTCAACGCACAACATGTCTCTGATATGCAAGAAAAAGAATCTGTCATGGGTATTCGGTTCAGATAGGGAATTCCAACCCTCGGTATAAGTGTTTTAATCGAACCTTGGCAGAGCCTCGGTTCCGATAAAATCACTTATACCTGGGGTTGGAATTCCCTATCTTCACCGGATACCCATGAAAGATTCTTATAATCTGGCTCATTGTGCATGAGAGAGAGCCATAGCAATTTTGAGTGCGGGGTCCAGTGGTAGAGCGTTGGACTCCAGATCAAAAGGTTGTGGGTACGATCCGCGTCATGGCCATGTTATTTATCCTTGGAACAAGATAATTAATCCACATTGCTTATTACTGGTTCTACCCAGGAAGCCATCGAGAGTGATTAATATTAGTTGTAAGAACTGGTTTCACAATCGATGTAAAAGAAATATGTTTTTTAATTCTTAAAAAAAGAAATTGTGTTAGAAAAGGCATTTTTTGTGTTAATTATTACAAGAATTTTTTTTTCTTTTCTGATCTGTTGATCTTCAAGAAATAGCAAATTACTAACCATATTTGTTTGCCAGTATTTTATAAACAATCTAAAAGAAAAAGTATATTGACAAATGGGTGGGTCGGAAGTTCTAACAACCATAGTGCCTTGTTTTGATAATTTGTTATCACAGCATTTTGACCAATTTGTCAATAACAAATAAAACAGAGGTTGGAATGGCTCAGTAGATAGCTGGCAGGGTACCACGGGTCATTAAAATCCTTGAAAGTACTTGAATTTGAAAAAAAAAATCAAGGCCTGGAAAGTGCTTGAAAATCTGATAAGGTACTTGAAAAAAGTTCTTAAATTCTGGATTTTTGCTGTTCATCCCAAAAATGGCTATTGGTTGTGCGTTCCTAGAATATTTGTTGCTGTTTTGGGCGTTACATTGCACGAATATTAGTCCTTGAATTGGAAAAAAAGGTCTGTGAAAAGTCCTTGAATTTGGCCTTCCAATAAGAGTGGGAACCCTGAACTGGGTGGACTTGAAACTGGAGGACCACTGAGTTTCGACGATGTGTTCTTGTGCAAGACTCTTTTCCTTAGCTTTGTTATCGGTAATCAGAGTATCCTCCGAGAATGTAAAAAAAACATTGGAATTTTTTGTTATAGTAAGCGTATAGCAGGTTTTATGATTCCTATGTATCCTTCCCTTCTTTCTGCATGGGGCGGCTCTAAATAACATAATTTATCACATAACGTCCCTTGTTAGCAGTGTCGTACACCCATTTAATATTCTATTGTATGACACATGTGTAATACAACCTGGAACGATTTTGATTAGTTGAGTTAAACATGTAACACTACGCAAGTTTATTAACTGAAACTATTTTATTTATTATAAATTCACCCAGATCTGAGTCATAAACTTATTATTTGTGACAGCTTATAAAAATAATGCACGTTATACAAAACATTGTTGTTGGTTTGTTAAAAAGTTGGCGTAAACTGCTATTTTGTAAAGGGGTAAAACACAAACTCTTTTATACGCAACGTTATGTTTGAGACGCGATGTTACGACGTCAAATATTTTATGATGTTTTGGCGCTAAAGTGTGTCTCGCCAAAAGGCTCGTTAAAAATAAAATAATTCATAACGAGTTTCATAAATCTTATATAAAAAAGATCCTCTATGTGTTGATGAGCCGTTAAACAACATTCAATTCAATGATCCAAAATATATTGATCTTTCAAGGAATTCCACAATGATATAATTATACATTACGTAAAACAGTGTCTGCAGCAAGACTTCCATTCCTGGGGGATCTTTATTGACCAGTTTGTTGAAGACAGCTGCAGACATTCAGACTGCCAGAAACAGTTCTCTTACATATGACAATAAATTAAGTGGGGGGAAAAAACAGTGATGCAACCTTTCTCTTGATAATTGTATGAAGTACAGTGCTTAGAGGTTGATCAGGATAGTGGTATTATATGGAGTTTTTGCTCTAAACTTGTTTAATAAATAAAGATTTGGTAATTATAAAATGATTTGAGGATGATTAGGATATTTAAAAGATTTTTACCTTATTATGTGGAGTTAGTGCCCTTCTTGTGGCTTCAGGGACTTCTTATCATGTGAAATATATCTTTTTTAATGATTTGGCGTTTACTAAATGGAACATTGGCGTTTACAAAATTGTTATGTTTCCAAAAAATGTGCAGGAATTTTATTATAATTGTACTCGGTGTCTCAGGATGTTTCCTCAGGAGAGTTATTGCCCTTGAACTATGACATGCATATGGATTTGGATGCAAGTATTGCCTTTGAACTATTACGTGGGTATGGATTTGGATGCGAGTTTCCTTTGAAATTAGTTTCTTGCTACATTGCTATAAAATATTCATTACTAGCAAATTGATAACTACTTACGTGTGTTCTTGCGTTATTGTCATAATTTAGATTTTGTTATAGCATATTCATGATCATGGAGTGAAGAAGCGCCAACAACTGTAACGTATGGGAGACCTTGAAATGTGGTGTAAATCATTGCATTAAATTGATTTATAGATAACTTGATGCACTTAACTGCATATGTTCGCTGCATATATGTATATATAAATATAATATTTAAATTTAGCCAAGGAAAACATACGAAACATGCATTTCCTGTTGTAACTAAAATGGTGGAGCATTTGCAAAGAAAAGGGCGTGAAACGAAACACGTGTGGTATAATTATGAGATTAGTTGATCATACTTAACTTATGTCAATGGTTTCATTATGTGTGCACTTTTGACACTTAAGTCTTCAATGGGAAATGTTTATAATGGCTAATGGGTTATTAGGAATGATACAGCAAACAGTTTCAATATTTGCATAATGAATTATTTTTTTATAAATCGGAATTACTTGGATTAGATTGTTTGAAAATAATTCCGCCAGAAGAGTTTTGAAAGCGATTTCGTTCATTATGATGGATTCTTACACCTGAAATGATTTGATTATTGATCATCTCTGTTAATTGGCAATGTATACATTTGTTTAATATTTGTTATTGGATGTGTTTAATTTAGTTAACTCTCAGGAAGAGGTCAACGTTCAGAAAGATCATTTCATGCAAGAAAAGAGGTATTGAATAGGATTTCAGTGTAAAGTACATGGTATAGAAGAGGTAATTCATGATTTGGAATTTGGTGTATGGAGAGAAATTTTAATGAAAATAATGCTGATCTGCTTGAAGTTTTCTTAAATTATAGGAAGTTTTAACATCCCTCACAGAGTATTACTGGAACAGCTGGGAAAATCAGAGTGAAAGTGATAACTTTACTTGTTCAACAGGATGAAATGAAATGGGGATTTTCATCCCCGAGTTAACACACGTAAGGTAATTTCTGGACAGCGATCTCAGAGGTAGATGAGAGGAACATTTCCACAGGGCTCAAACAAACGCGGGGAAGCATTCAACATATTGCCTTATATGGTCATTCGAGCCATTATAAAAGCTGACATTGTGTTCTGATTGGGCACGCTCGCCTGTATTGTGGTAGATCAATCTGTGTATGTCAAGTAAATAGGAAATAATTACTGAAGGCATTATGTGAGAACTGGCATCTGGAGATGTATATGTATTATAAGTATGCCATATCTCACTGATTGTGTACTTAGGGCAATATTTAAAGTTGTTTTTCTCACAGAATTATTAAAAATTGCATGGTTTTGAACATCAGGATTTGTACATCTTTAAATATTTTGGCTTTATAAACATAAAGGGATGAATTGCTATTAAAAAAAAAAATGACGGAATTGGAAATGGCAGTTGTGTGTCAGAGGAATTCAAGAAAATGTTTGGTTTCTGAAATAATGATAGAATTGGTAGTTATTCTCTTAAGTAATCTAGAAACTTGGAATAACAAGATGATCGATCTACACCAATATGTCTGTTGTGACATTGTAATTATGTTCCATATGATATTATTATTTTATTGAGTTGTTAAATGCGGTCAAGTCACAGAAATAGGGAGATTTTTCACCTGAAATAATCTAGATACAGAGCTGATCTAGAGCAGCACAGACTGTATCAGTGATACAGGATACACATTCTGTGAAGTTGTTAATAATGAGTATTCCAGAATGTTGCATGCCTGCCAACTTCTGACAGCCCAAGTAGGGAAACAGGGAGCCTGGTGTCAGAAACTTCTGACAGCCCAAGCAGGAAAATAGGGAGCGGATATGGGCTGGAAATAGAGATTTTGTTATCAGACTATTTTTTGTATTATTTACCTTTGAAAAAAAGTTATTCTGTAAAGTTTCTAAATATTATTTTGCAAATGTTAACACATTATTTCATATTTTGCACTCTTATTTTAATAACATTATTCTAAACAAATAATTTAAAACAATTTTTTTTTAGAATAAAACAATTGTTTTAAATTATTTGTTTTTTTAAGGGGTTATGTGTGGGTGGGAGGTGGGGTTACCTCTAAAAGTTGGGATATTTTTCTCTTGGCAGTAGACTTGTCAGGTATAGGGAAGTAGAGGGGAAGCTTGTAGAGGATTCATGGCGTGCTGCCGTGTCTTAAGATAACTATATGTGATGGGGGAAGTCATAATAATTAATAATTACCAGTCTACTCCTATAATAATATGCATTAAATAGGCTTCGGGCGTGACACTGCAATGGGATTAGATGATATTATTGCTTCTTTGGAGATTGAGTTTAAATTGGCATCGTAAAAGTTTGCAAATGTACTGTGATGATAGACTAAACAACATACGCAGTAAATGAATTTTCCATCCATGCTTTAGTGCAAAGTGTATGTGTGTTAGACTTGACCTTCACCTGTTTTGTTTGCTGTGTGGATGTATGGATGTGTTATATATCTCTCTGTACCTGATAGAAAGGATGATATTTCAGAAGATGGATAACTGATAGTTATTGTTAGAATTAACATGAGAATGGATACCTTTTAAAACATGTATGATGTAATTATTGATTTTTGCGAGGGTGTTAGTGATAACATCTCATCAATGCAAGGCACTTTTGCTGACGTCAATGCAAGGCAATTTTGCTGACGTTATTACAAATCTGTCTGCTTGTTATTACAAGCGCACAATTTGATATGGTGTTTACAAATGATGTTTGTGCAGAAAAATAGTAACTTTGCAGTTTATTCAAATTAGGCAATATTTGACTTGAACAGGTCTGATTCATATTCAGTTAATCGTGTGAATATGTCTCCTGTATATACATATTAATGTATTAAAATTTGAAACGTTATGATAGCTTACCATGAGGTATATATATTTTGTGTAAAATATTATTTGGCATGGAATACTAAATTATTATTTTTTGTCTTTTGAAGGTCATATTATGTCCATATTCTGACCTTTAAATGTCATGAAAAAAAAAAATAGAAAAAAAGTTCACATTTTATTTGGCATGGAGTACTAAATTATTATTTTTTGTCTTTTGAAGGTCATATTATGTTCATATTCTGACCTTTGAAGGTCATGAAAAAAAAATAGAAAAAAAGTTCGCATTTTGTCGTGTGATTTAGGCAGTATTATGCTAATTAGTTAATTAAGAGACAGTGGCAAGGTACTGAGCCTGACCTTGGCATATAATATTGCTCCTGGCTACCTTGGAAGGAAATAGTTAAGTAAATTTGACTTACTGGATGAGAAATCCAACCAACAGAAGTAGGAGACAACATAAATAATCCTATACAATATATTATATCTCACTGTATCAGCAGATAATTATATAAACCTAGATATATCTAATTTTGTTGGCGTTCTGTGGCTCGAACATCTCTCAATTATTCATGCTCTTGATGATATTAAGTATGATAAAAAATACATGCCACAAGTACTGAATGATATATATTTACAAGAGATCAGAAGTGAGATAATTTAGAAGAAACATTTTGGACCACTGGTCAATCTGCTATTCTGCTGAATATATAGACAGCTCTTGTTGCTGATAAATATCCACTACATGGGCGTGGGGCTAATAAATAACAGAAAAACTTGAATTTGGAATCAGATCTTTCCGCAACTGAAGAAGAATTCTGTGTCAGTATTAGGGGTTTCTTAACAAACTTTTAATTGCTTTCAACAACAGTTACTGCAGAAATATTCTTAGGTCAATATTAGGGGTTTCTTAATACACATTTAATTGTCTGAAGAGATATTTGGAGTATTACCTTTATACAATGACGGAATAAATTAGTATATTGAAGAACGACAAGTACAAAAAATGTGCACTGAAGTACCTGACACCGAAAAGCACCAAACAATAAATGTTATGACATATCACGTTGAAGAGTCATAAAATGAGCATAAATAGGTGTTATATATGCAGTTTCTCAAGTGATCCGATCAATAAGCTTTGTGTTTATAAATACAAATATTGATGGACAAGTCTGTGTAGTTCTGGTTCTCAGCCAACTTGTGACGTAACTTGCAGAATTCCATGACTTGGAAAATATTGAACATCAAGGAAGGATGGTTTGTTTCTGTAGATAGGTTTATGATGGGAGAGGAATTGTGAATGGGAATGTTGGTTTTTCGCTTGGATAATAAGGATAATATTGTCTGGAGAAGTGTGGATGCTATTAACAGGAAAGATTTGATTCGTAAATGGATTTTTATTTCGAAGTATGCATCTTTTATTGTCGAGATCATGTAATATATAAATGTTACCGTACTTGTAAACAGATCGAAAGATTGTCATATTTTGTAACCACTACTGTGAAAAATAATTGAGTGTTGATATTATTTTCTGTTCAAAAGGGTTTATATACTATTTTGATAAATGATTAATCTAAATTTGTATTATATAAACACAGCTTATTAGAGTAGGCAAAACTTATGATAAAGAATCTTGGTAAATACAGGCAATCTCATATAATTACGTATTTATGGGTTGACTCATTATAATAAGAACATATGTGTTACTGTGGAAACCACTCGCAGTCAGACACCGAAATTAATTAATAAGCGATTAATTACTGTTAGCTGGGAACATCCGAAACATATTACAAATTAGCATCATCATCTTTTCTTTAAGATGAATATTTCGAAAAACAACACCTTTTTTAAACATGTTTTAGCTACTAAGTGATTCGCCAGATGTCTCATCTTTTTTTTTTTATGGTAGTTTGTGTACTTGGAAGATACCTTTGTGTGAAATGGAGTGTTTACATATCTTGGATCTGAGAATTTGTTCAATATTTTATTTCTTACATCATAACGCTGTAACATAGATTAAAGACTTATTAAGCCAGTATTGAACTGTTTTTTTACGGCACATCAAAACATGTTTGAGGTTATTTTGAGCCAAAGAGAGGGGAAGGATACATAATAATCCGAGAAAATTGCCCTATTAATTGCCCTATTCCTATTATCGAACATTAGTCTCTTTAAATTTCTGTGAGGATAGACTCAAATACAAGGGTCCAACAGGTTTATGTACCCGTTCGACGAACAACGCTAACGGAAGTGTTTTATAAGGATTTATTGTAGAAAACCAGTGGTGCCGGTACGAATCAACGTCAAAATCCAAAATTCGTAACCTACCGTGCTATCAACTGGGTCACCGTGTCCCTTTATTTAAGTCTCATCAATGTCAAATAGGCCTATGAAAGTTGAGACTTCTGAGTTAACACCTTGTTACTAAGGATATTTTCATGTTTTAGTGATGAATCAAACCATCTAATACATGCTGTCTATAGTCGAACATGAAGTTACAACATACTTTATATGTATACACACATTCCTATTAGGCCTAAAGCCATGTAAGAAGTTACACTTTCATATAAGTTGATTAACCTTGTACACTTTCATATAAGTTGATTAACCTTGTACTAGATAGATGACATCCTGATCAATGGCATCATACATGTGTTAAAACGCACTTAGTGATAACATTATCACATGGTAAATTTGTTTATTTATAGCAGGTTTCATATTCGGAAAATATCTTGAAGAGATAACGTGACAATCAAACAGGGAAAGAATAATACAGGAAAATTGTTAACGTGTCAACATTGGAGGAATGTATGGATTACAATATATATAAACAATATTATTGACCATTCATAATATTTTGAAGAAATGAACATCCAGCATAAAAGGAAACAGATGTGATTGTGAAAGTTGATTAATATGAAGTTACAGAGATGAAACAATTAAATGGAATTCTACCTCATTAAATGCTAATGAAATAACATCAACTGATTACATATTTAAAACTGTAAGAGTGCTTTGGAATAGTGATATTTAAGAATACCAGGATTCATTAAATAAAAAGAATTGAAAGAAATAACTCTGAAAATGCTGGATTTATTGGTCGTAATATGGTTGATGGTTAAATGGGTGAAAATACTGTGGGCATTGCTGCGAAGGTGGTATTACAGTCCTAAAAAACTATACCAAGGTGGGGTGAAATCTACATGCTTGCAAACAGCAAAAAAACAAGAAGCTGTAAGGAGTAAACATGATAATAGTGAAAGAGCAGGGAAAAGAAATGGTAAAGAGGAGCTGATGCTACAAAGAGCTGATGTTCTAGAGAGGAATAGAAAGGCAGCTGAGCCAATCGATAGTAACACTGTTATCAAAGACAACAATTTCGATAAAGAAGATCAAGAGTTTGATGCAAAACAGGAAGCTGAATCAAAACATTTAAGTGAAGGGGGTAAAAGGAAAACCAATAATGGTGGATACCTCATATCTGACCGATTAAATGATGTGCCAAGTCCTTTGAGCAGAAAATCAAAATCACCATCACCTTCTAAAGATATCTCTAAAAAAGCAAAGAGAAATAGATCAAAGTTGAAATCTCCACCAAAACAAATAGGGTCAGATGAAAATGGAAAGGTGAGTGATAATGGAGAAACAGAAAGAACCGCTGTTCATGAGAGTGAGTGGAGATCTTTGCAGACTTTCACACCAAAGTCTATACATCAGAGGTTATCGAAATCTCAATCACCCTGTAATGAGGATGGTTCAGTTATTCAACAGTTCTCAAAATCAAGCAGTCAGTCTGAATTTAGAACTGATATGAGCTGTGTGGAATCTAACAGCTTGACAACAAAATCAAAACATTCCTTTAAGGAATTGCATAGCAAACACATTAAAGCAAATAATCAAACAGACTTGATGTCTAGAACTGTGGAGGAAGAGTACACTGATACAAGAGTAAGGTTGCCTTCTTCTGAGAAACTTGTTTCCAAGAGAATCAATCCACCATTATCAGAAGATGATTCAAAGCCTGGACATAATGTTGATCTTGGTGAAACAGATTTTACTATCTCAGAAAGCAGGAAGGTGAAGAGGAAATCAAAATCTAAATCACCTCAGAAGGAGATGACACCAAAACTTAAAACTGCAGCACAGGGTTTCTCTAAAGATATTAAACAAGAAACTGAGTACAATATGAAATACAAAGTTGAAAGTAAAGCTTCTGTTCAAACTACAAAAATAGCTGAATTTGGGTATCTGACTACTGACAGTGACCTTTTGAAGAACAGTGAAGACCAAAAATCACTGACCAGAACAGAAAATAAACAAATTGAATCACTGGACAATGATCACAGTTTACTTAAGACTATACAGGATTTACCAGAAGAAGTTCCAAGAAAATATGATGACAATAATCCATCTCTAGCAAATGAAACTGATTGGACACTTGCAGAAATGGCTGAGAACAGAAAATCAGAAACAACACCTTTCCATGGCAGCCATTTTATGCAGTCTATAGGTAGAAGTAAAGTTTATGACAAAATCCTGGAAGAGGAAAGAAGAGATGTTATTAATCAAAGTTTTCAGCATAGTTTACAACGAAAAAAGTCTTTTGAGTTACATCGTACTGGAAAATCTGATGATGAGCAAAATCAGAAGGATGAACATTCAAGACGAATCATTCTTACGCCTGGCAATGTGATTATTACAAAGACAATGCGTCAGAAAAGTGCATCTGTACATTTGCAAAGACCTGAAATGTCAGAAACACTTACAAGGTCTGGTTTCAAAGTTGATTCACCGCCGTTGTTAAGAAAGGATTACTCCAATTTTGAATCGGCATCAAGACAGAATCTGTCCGAAGGCATGATTAGAACCAAAATTAAGCATCACATGTCAAATATAATTGGGAAGCAACTTTATCCAGATGAACATATGGAGCATGGTGAAATTGTAATCAAATCAGAGCAAAAAGATATAAATTCACCAAATTTAGAAATCGAAAACAAATATAATCAGTTCACACAGCATGACCAAGATGCTGTTGAAGCACCAGTTGAAGAAACTGTTGACAATTTTGATGACACAGTTGATCTTACAAGTCTTGCACTTGCTTCAATTAATTTCCGAGAATTGTCTAGTGGTCATTTAAATGTAAACAGGAATGATGCAAGTAAAGAAGTGGATAATGTCAGTAATGTTAAAACAAAGAATGACAGTAGTGAATTGGAACCATCATTAGTAGAAACTGGAGAGAAAGATTTAAGAAATGGATTATCACCCAGTAATCAGGTAAGCATTATAATATACTTTATTCAACTTTATCATTGTTAAGGCAGCTTCCAGCGACTTTGTCTTAATTAAAGAAAATGTGATTTAGACATTGTTTCATCACTTCCTGACCATATTTATCATGCAGCTGTCACTGACCTCTTTCGACTATATTATCTGAAAAAACTTGCTATCAGCTGTCACATGATGATGTTTTGACTAAACAATTATTCTTTACTGATGTAATCAATGGTTCTTTGTAGCTGACAATTTCTTGTGAACAATATTTACTAATTTCTATCCTTTCCATAATTTGCTATAATGTTTATGAAAGAATCAGTTATTTCAAATGAGTCTGATAACTCAGGGTGCGATATTTCAATAGTGTGTATCTTTTACAGCAGTTCACTTGAAACACATGAGAAAGCAGAGTTGCTTTTCTGTAAATTATTGACCCTTCCATCTACACTCATTTGTTTGTGTCTTACAGACATATTCGACAAAGTACTTTGTGTCAGGAAGTATGTCTGCATTGCTTGTATTATTTACTTGTTGGATCATCAAAGATAAGATCATGACCTAAACATGGAGGTGTAAAAAGCCATTTGTATGACAGTGGCACACAAACTTATGTCTGCATTACTTGCATTGTTTACTTACTGGATCATCAAAGATAAGACTGACCAAACTATGAAGGTGTTTAGAAAATTCCCTGGGGCAAGCGCTTTCATTTTATATCTTCAATCAGGGATAAAAATTGATGCAATTAAAAGTTTAAAAAGTAATTTATTTTTCTGTTGAAGCAAAGCAAAATTGCTGGATATACTGTAATGCAGGAAAGCTGACCAGTTGACTTTGACATAGTGTATTTATTGTATGTCTAGCCACTCTAGCCAGTGGCGATAGACATAAATTACTTAACTTTAATCAGTTACTAGCTGTCCAATTGTCATTGAACTTCACTTTATTTACTTGTACTATAATTTAAGGAAGTAGATATACTAAATCTTATGAGATAAAGTTAAGCTCACCAATTTTACCCAGAAAAGCATAGTGGTGAACTGTACAAGGGTCCACCACCAAGCACACAGTACGTTGCAAAATGATAGGGTCATAACCTCTTTTGATAAATTTTTTAACAAGTTTAACAAAGATAGTATGGACTTTAAACAGTAGCAAAATATATAAGTGTTGTTGCTGTAAATATTCACTGAAACTGTGAATTGGACATGAAGTAATGAGCTGGTCAAAAAACTGTTTGAGATTTTCTGTTCCGATACTCCTGCTGTATGTAAAAAGGAACTTGGTATGTACATCAGTATATTTTACTTATTTCTTACAGCAGTTGCAGATCTAGAGGGATAAGGGGGTATCGAAAGGTGGGACCCCCTTAAACTCAAATCCTTGGTCTGCACATGCTTACAGGGCAAGAAGTATCTGGTTTATAGAAGTCTAAGAATTGAACAAGCAATTCAGTGGCCTCGGTAGCTCAATGGATAAGGGCATTTGTTTTAAAGCTTCAGACCTCTGCCCGACAAAGGTTCAAGTCCTTGCAGTGGCGTATCTAATGGGATCCTTCAGCTCATCTCCCGCTGATGTAGCAGTCCCAATATAACCTAAAATGATCACTGACAGGAACTTAAACCACATTTTACTCAACATTTTATTGTTTAAAAGTTTGCTATTTAGGGAGTTTGAGAAAAAAGTGAGTTAAATTTAATTTGATATGAAATAAAGAAGGTATTATTGTGTATTGTGGCAAAAACAGCGCAAATAGCGATCCCACACCTGCAGATATTGTTTCGAGAGTTTAATTGAGGCGTACTAGTGCTAACTTGAAATAAGGAAGGTAACTAGGATTTCTGGACATTCATTTCTTATCCTTGTTATTTCCCTTGAATGCCATTTAATTGTGTGACTTATGTGTGCCCGTTATTAAGATTTTATTTGACTTATCGCTTTCCTTTGACATCACTCTGCTAAATGCGGGCCAAACACTAACTTTTATCGGACCTCTGTGTATTAAATAGCCTTCCAAACGTTCAGCGTAGATGAAGATAAATTAGATTTCAATGGAATGATTGGTCATTCAGTTGCTCAACTTTATCTTGCCGGTTTTCATTTCTAATTTGAACGTGACTGATATGTTTATTTAGGGCAATATACACTGACAACACATTGAAGAAACAAATCTCTCCGCAGCTTATCTTTGTATGAATATAACCACAAATTCCGAAATATGAAAATTTTAAAATTTGTGTGGGCTAAGATATTGATTGCATACTTTTCTATCAGCAGTTAAACTCTGTATATAAAAGTTCAAACTTTTTTGTCAGAAATAAATCCATTTTCCTAATTTTGAATTTTCTGACCGGGGCATAACCTTCAAAGTACAAACAGATATTTGTCATGGCTACTGGCGATGTAGACTCTGAAATGTGTTTGACCTGTGTTGTTACACCTTTATTTATATATTAAGGCCTTTGATAATTGTTTCACTATTTCCTAAAGGTGATTTTATTTATGCACTGCCATGAATGTGGGAGGGACGTATTGTATTACTAAGCTTCTTGTTGAGAGTTTAACTTGGCTGCTTTCTACTTATGATCAAAAATGCAAAATGTGGCATGGTTTCCGATGGCAGCATTTACCTTTTTGATCAGTTCGCAGTCTTCTCCCAACAATAATCACTTGCCCCTCACCGCTGTAGGTTCGATCCCTCATGGGCCTAGGAATCTTTATGTGAGGAAGCTATCCAGCTGGCTTGCGGAACGTCGGTGGTTCTACCCAGGTGCCTGCCCGTGCACCAAAATTGCTCGGTGGGGCACCTGGGGTCTTCCTCCACCAATGGAAGCTGGAAAGTCGCCATATGACCTTAGCTGTTGGTGCGACTATAAAATCCAATTCGATCAATCTCCTAACAATAACTTGTAAAAAACAATCGTTGGTTTAAACAATAATCTATTCAAGACATGTAGTGAACAATATATCAATTAATACATGGCAGATTTGAAAAACAAGTTTTCCATGAATAAGTAGAAAAAGTAGCTGGATGCCTAGAGATGTTTGTCAAAGTAAACATTTTTTATGCTTCCTTAATTATCAAGCTCGGCTTTAATGATTTATTTACTCTCAATTGAAGCTACTAAAATGTTTAACATATTTGCCCAAATTCTTGCAAAGGAAAAAACCCCGAATATAATGTATGTTGTTTATCAGTTGATATATAGTTGAAACATCTAATTTGCATACCATAAAACAAAATATCACCTTGACTGACAATGATTTATCTTTGGATGTGAGACTGTAAGGTGAATTTGTATGCCCCATTAGTTATTCTATCCTTTCTTTTGGATAAGTCGATAACTGAAAATTTCATGGTACAAGAAAAGCTTCTGTTCTCGGTGTGTAAATATTTCAGGACGGAAAACATACTGCTGTGAAAAATAAATACTGTCTGTCGAAAACAAATATTGCCGTTGATAAATACCGTAGGCTTAAGACTTTATTGGTCTGAATTTGCATATGGCCAGCTCCATGCGGTGATTCCAGTAAAGAGATTGGAATGTAATTGACAGTTCATGAGATTCAAATTGTGAAAATTCACAAGAAACAAGTCAAATAAAATCACAAATAGTGTGCTCCAAATATTATTTTTTTAAGCCACTTGAGAAATTTTGATGAAACTTGGTAGAAACTGATTTGTTTTTGGCGACACTATTACTTCTCATGAAAAGACCCAATACAATTGTGTCAGCTACTTTTCTCTCCTGTCTATTCGCGTTGTTTCTAAGGGATCCCCTTTTCAGTTTATTTTTATTCTTCTCACTTCTCTAATCCCACTGGGAGCTCGACTTCTGAGAAAGATCGACCGTCATTTACCAGTATGGCCTAAAATAGACTGAAAATGACGTTAAACACCATCCAACCAACCATATTTTTCTCAATCACAATAAGTGGTATAAGGGCTTTATGCTAGGTAAGGGGCTGGTGACCTCAGTCCAGCAAGGGCTGAAATCTGCAAATTGCATGCAAGTTAGAAAGTCGATAATGTTCATCCACAGTGGTAATTTTGCAAGTCCATCAACATAATGCCAGTCTCAGCCCCATTTTCTAAATTGCCTCATTCTGGTTAGTGTAACATTCATTGCGACTTTTACGTGTCAATAAAATTACATTTATTCATTCAATATTAACATAAAATAGGCCACTCGGAACCAGTTTTATGTTAATATAAATAATTTATACATAATAAATGTAACAATGTTTGAATACTATTGCTATTAAAAGATTCAGGCATGGCGAGGTACGAAATACAATATCGCCAAAGGGGATAAGTTATAAAATTGATAAGTTATACAATTGTTGGTTAAAAACAACATAATTAGTAGTACTAGTAAAAGCTTTGTTTTATATAAAGCCGTACTATTTTGACCTATTATTTCGGGTAAACATCAGAAACTAATTTGGATATCTGTAATTCTGCTGTATTAGATACCTATACAGAATAAATTTTTGTTTAACGGCTCAGAAACACATTATTTTAAGTTATTTTGAGCCGTTCCAGGAGAGGGGAAGGATACATAGGAATTGGAAACTGTGCGCTGTTCTTATTATCGAATAGATGCTGGAAGATTTGTAACGTTCATGTAGGTCAGATTCTGATACACAGGAAGGCCGGGTTGACTTCTCCTTTCGAAGAACAAGACTATAGAAGGGTCTTGTCTAAGAGCAAACCAAAGAAACCCACCCACAAAGAATTCCACTTTGTGTTTTTAAAAAAGGTCTACTGTAACAGTATAATCATCAGAACAATAATTGTTCAAGCGTCAATCATTTAATTCTATAAAAAGATGCATAACTGCGAAGAGAAGGTAGCATTTCTGGAAATTATAAGTAATTTATTATAAAAGCAAATTTTTTAAAATGAATATGTTGGAAACAGTTAATGATATTAATGATTTTTCTGGATTATAAAACAGCTAGACTAGATCAGACTGCAGTATTAACTATGCAAGATTGCTCGGCTCCAGCAAGCTTTGAAAACAGCTAGACTAGATAAGACTGCAGTAACTATGCAAGATTGCTCGGCTCCAGCAAGCTCTGAAAACAGCTAAACTAGATGAGACTGCAGTAACTATGCAAGATTGCTCGGCTCCAGCAAGCTTTGAAAACAGCTAGACTAGATAAGACTGCAGTAACTATGCAAGATTGCTCGGCTCCAGCAAGCTTTGAAAACAGCTAGACTAGATGAGACTGCAGTAACTATGCAAGATTGCGCTGCTCCAGCAAGCTGTGAAAACAGCTAGACTAGATGAGACTGCAGTAACCAGTGTTCTCCCCAGAAATGTTTGAAGGCATGTCGATTATATCTCAGAAAATATGGTTTAGGGTGTATCAGTGTACCAAACCCCTATATTTTAAGGTATTTTGTCAAAAAGACACAGGATTTATGAAAGAAATAGGCTAGAGATACTAAATATGGTGGTATAAACTTATTCAAGATAAAAATAAATGAATTAATAATGACTGTATTACATGTCCTCCACAATTAAGGCATGTTACAAAAGCATTTTGGCTGCGAAGGCATGTTAAATGCGACATGCCTTAATGGCCTGGGGAGAACACTGGTAACTATATGCAAGATAGCACTGCTCCAGCAAGCTTTGAAAACAGCTAGACTAGATGAGACTGCAGTAACTATGCAAGATTGCGCTGCTCCAGCAAACTAAATAGTGATCTATACTGAATTAACACAGCCAACAAGTTAATCAATTGCTTTATTGATATTTCTATTGAAACCACTATTTTGTCAAGGACATTCTGTTTGATGTTTCCATAATAAAACATCTTTTTAGCGTGACATTTTGATGTAACAAATTTTATAAATTGTTATTGGGGCATTATACCCCTCCCTCTTTGGTGTAGTCATTCATGTGCCAATTGATTTATATGGTCCATTAGGTGATATGTCACATTAGAGAGATTTATGACATCTTTTTCAAGTGTAACTAGTGGTTTAGTTTGTTTGATACTTCTTTTCTCGTTATTCCCTTGCAAGAGAGCTAAGTTGTTAACTCATTAGCTGAAGTTATTCAAAGCCACCCCAGAGGGAGGGTAATGATAAAAAGGAATCGGGTACCCGGCCCTTCTCTTACAATCCAATGATGGACATGTTTGAAGGGTAGACTCTGATACATGGGAAGGCCGGCTTAAGTCTCCATCCTACAGACGAGGATATGGACTTAAGCCCACGGAAAAAAACCTGAAAGAGAGAAATGTTTCATCTTAAAAGTTTGCCATTCAGATTTGTACATTATCATCAAATCTCAGTTATATTAATCTTGTTTCCCTCTACAGTTACCATACCTATTAATTATAAAACATCTCTTTTAGACCTGTACCGTTTAAGTTGGTACAGATGAAAATTCTTGAAAGAAGTACTAGAGTGTTTTGTCTTAAATATCATCTCTGAATTCTAAAGTAAAATTATCTCACCTGTCCTACTCTCTGAGGTGGCCTTTTCTTCAATAATTTACAGCTTGCACAGGTTATATATTGTATAACTTTGCATAAGCTATAGGCAATGGTAGTACATGTTTTCAATAAAATGTATCTCTACACAAGTCATATCCAATAGAAAGTCCCTACTTTATACCATTGTTTCCATCGCCTTCTGGTGTTTCTCCGTCTTCATTAATTAATTTTATCATTGTTGTCTTTTTATGGCCTTATGGTAGACTTGTATATTCATACAGAAATACATTGTCTTTCTGAGTGATTGCCAAATGATTGGTAATTTAATTTTGAAAGCTATTGTATTATGGGTATCATCCTATCTACAGTGTTACTGTCCTACCTTAGATAAAGAGATTTCTAGTTTTCCATGTATGTGCATTACGCTTATTTACTCGACCATTTTGTCCGTGAACAACGCCTGTTATAGTACCTTTACTATAGTAGCAATGAGCCGTTCCGTTTGCTCCACTCTGGATAAGATCGTTATGGTCTTGATATTTACTATCTGTATTATTATTATAAGAGGACTTTGATCCACAATAATTCGGCGTAAACTGTGTCAAGCAGTGGAAGGCTTTCGTTTAAAAAAATATGAAAAACGTGGAATAATTTAATGAATGGGGGTAAATGTGGATGCATATGTGAGGTGTTTTGTTTGTTAGAGTGTTATTTAAGGGTTGAAATTGTTGGATATTGATGATTTAAGGGTGCTAGGAGTGAAAACTTTCTACAGGTGTTCTTGATTGCTAATGATGTGTCTCGTCAAGGATCTTTATCTGTTTGTTTACATAGGTTACAGCTATGTGGTAGTATATATATATCATTGGGGTACTGCAGTGTTGCTGCAGTGATACTGTAACATTGTGCAGTTGTAGATAAGTGGGCATATTATATAAGGTGGATTAAGAAGTGAAAGTTAACGAATTGAATGTAAATTGTTGTTTTTAGATTATTTTCGACCAGGAGAGCTTTTGATGAGGATATTTCAGCATAAATATTTGTGCAGTTGATTGTGATTCTGATTTTAATTTCATGGCAATTTTAATAATTTGTGATTCATAAATTAATGGAAAATTGCACGTAGAAAGGGTTTTCAATTGATTGAATTGTGTGTGTTTTTTTGTGTCATTTTCAGCACATTTTAGGCTATATATGACAGTCAATTTTTTAGTGGTGGAGGCAGGCCACCCACCTTTTCCTGGGTAGAACCTGAATACTGTACACCTCCCACCATCCGTAAGGATCATAAAGGGCTTTCTGAGTTGATCAATACTGTCTTGATGTTAATAAATTTAAAGGAAATAGGCATAGAAAGGGTTTTCACAGTAGATATTGATTCACTAAGGGCTTAAAAAAAAATTCATTTTAATTTTTAAAAAAGATAAACATTTTAATTTAAGTTTGTTAACAAGTATCAAAATCTGGATTCTATTTTAAAATTATGACAGGAAATATTCTGTGTATTCAATTTCTGCTTGCATCGGGCCCAATAAATAAACATTGTGAGTTTGTTGGTCAAATATTTGCATTTTGAGACTATAAATGACCAATAAAAGGGAAGGGTCCTCACTTTGGTCATTATTGTCCATATAGTGACATTTACACAGGATCCAAGAACAAATATTTTTATGAGTCAAAACTGACCATGGCCATTAACCACATCTCGGACAGGTCAAAATGCACAAGTGGGTGTATAATAACACAGGCGAAAACATTATCGAAAACATTGTCGTGGTCAGCATAAATGATAGCAAATAAGTAATAAATTCCATTAGTACCTACGTGCTAGTAGCAATATTAAAGATAATAACAGTTATCAGTAATTCATTTTAGATCTTGATGTCGGAGAGTGTTCTTAATTTATTGTTAATTATTAAATAAGCAGAACATTCCATATTTGGAAGGGAGGAGTAAATGTAGTACAGGGACTTACTTTTGAATGTTTTGGATTCTCTCGGGACTTAAGTGAGACATTCCCTGTATTGTTTGTGTATGTTAGATACCAGTGAATGCCTCCAAGGAAAATAGGATAACATTAATAATTTGGCAATATTTACATATAGGATAATGATCATTTGTTTATAATAGGAGTGGCTTTATTAAATTAATAAATGTCATTGTTTTGACTTAACCTACCTGTTAGCTGAGTTGATAAAGCCTTGCACTTTTAGTGTTGCAGACCTGGTTTGGAATTCACCAACCATTCTTCAAACTATTCTTAAACTTGAGCTCAAGTGCTGAAAATTCGTTCACACATATTTCCATGACCTTCAAAGATAAACAAAAGTTGCTATTTATTAGTATGCTTCATATTTATACATAGCAATTTGTTATGAACGTTTATTCAGTAAACTTGTAGAAATATTTGTGATTGAAATTTGCATAAGAGAGCTTAAGTCTAAGAATATTCTCAAGAACGGTAGGTGAATTCCAAACCTGCAGATCTGCAAGTCTAAAAGTGTAAGGCCTTATCAACTGAGCTACCAGGTAGGTTAAGTCAAAACAATGGCATTTATTATTTTAATAAAGCCACTCCTATTATAATTGAATTGAATGTTGTTTAACGGCTCATCGACACAGTATAGGTTATTTAGAGCCGCCCCAGATGGAGGAGAAGGATACATAGGAATCCGGGAACCTGCCCTACTCTTATTATCAAATAGATTCGTATTGTTCTTTAATGTGCTCGCAGGATAGACCGATACACGGGACCGCCCGGATTACGTCCCCATCCGACGGACGAGGCTAAGGGAAAGTGTCTCGCTCCTATTATAAACAAATGATCATTATCCTACAATACCAAACAACATTTGACCGTTTTCATAATGCAGGGTGTTACAATTTCATGGTTAATTAATTCCGTTTCTTCAGTTTAAATGATATTTTTTCCATTGGCTTTATTAACACCCTGTATTTATCCCCATTACACAATCAATCCATGCTTCACCCGAATCTTACCACTCTTGTGTCCTGTTAGGTTACAGTTTTTCTTGTTCACTAAATTTTTACCTCGGTGTCCGCTCATCCAGAAAAAACATGAAAGAAAATAGTGGAGGTCATACCAAGCAGAACTGTACTACTACCAACAAGCAGGATTAAACTAGTTTCCATAAATTTTGACGTTTCAGTTTTCGGAGATTGACACACTACCTGGCCATAGGAAATTGCAATGTCATTAGTATCATTTTTATGAAGTAGATAATGTTGATTAGCTGAATTAAAAATAGCTTCAAAGTACATAAGCATCGTTAAGTCGTAATGTAGGTAGTTTATCGACAAATTATCCAACCGCAAAATAACTAACTAAACCTGGTTTTGATACTCGTTAATAAAGGACATGGGTACATTTTTTATGTAAATATATATACATATTCCTCGTTCATTATCATAGTACATTGTACCCTATGATGTTGGATAAATAAGAATAGATCAAGGGGGATTACTGCACTCTAGATACAGATGATACTGTAACCTTTTCGTTTCTCGTTTTCTGATCATCTGATCATTCGAATACGTTTACCTGCAGGAAAAGTTAATTGTTCAGTGTCTGTTTATTTGACATTCAAACAAAATTCTGGATATTGATTATCAACGTAAACAGGTGATATTGATT